>JAJJWW010005540.1:0-95000 GCA_023531295.1 Papaver armeniacum
TCTTTTGCATCCTTTCCTCGCAACTTTCCACATCAATCTCATAGCATTTTTGTCCTTCCATCCAGCTCTCCCTTTATAACTCCAACACCGCTAGGATGAGGAAACTTTACCACCGATGATAAGTCGACGCCGCACCTAGAATTTCGTGCAACCATGGCCTTCCAATCAATGCATTATAAGGGACTCCATATCGACTACAGAACAAAACTTCAGTTGATAATCCTTGCAAGGGTATTTCATATGAACTTCTCCTAGGGGCCATTCGTTGTGCCATTGAAACCATATATATTTTATATTCGAAGGTATCAACTCTTCATCCTTCCCACCCATAGTCTTGTAAGTATGGTAAAAAGAATGTTTCTTGAGCTCCCGTATCAATTAAAATTCTATTGATCGCCGAATTCTCTCGCCATCATCTTCGCCATCTAGGGTTTGAGTTAATTTCCAATTTTACAAACCAATGGGCTATCATGCGTTTCATGCCTTGAGAATCTCTTCAAAGTAAAAAAGAAATAATCTGCATTTGCCATTCAGCTGCGATGCCTTCGATGTTCATCACTTCTTTATTATCGCATCCTCGCGAAAACCTACTCGAGAACATTATCATGAAAATCTTCAATTGTTTGGTATGAATGTACAATGGAGTTGCAAACAAATTTTTAGCTTTCTTTCCAAATTCTATTACGAATGTTTCTTTCCCCTTTGCTTTAGTTTGTTCAGTGCATTTCGGTGGTGGTGGTAACGGTTGAACCTTCTCTTCACTTTTTAGAAAATGACTCGGCTTTCCTTGGTCAATCATTCGAGGATGATTCTTTTATATTTCTGTGAGTCATTTGTTAGGTGTCCATGAAAGCGGTGGTAAGAATGTAACTCGTGACTTCTATCACTTGGTGGTGGCTCATTCCCATATTCCATGGTGCGGTATGTTTTCCATCAAGAGTATAGCTTCCCATATTTTTTCAACACTAGTATTTAATGGTGGCATTTTGATTTCCTCCCACACTACTCCGTGACTTCGCTGCCCTCCATGATAATTCTCGCCTTTGACTTCCATAAGTTTCTTGGATGATCAAGTCTTTGAATTTTGTTATTCACGCCACGGTTGTAATAGTTCCTTTCTCTTTCAAACTCTTCCCGATCCACGGCTTCCACCGATACTATCTTTGGTTGTCCATCATTTATTATCTTTTCTTGTTGCCCATGCTAAGTGCTCGCCTCTTGTGTTTATCAACTTGGGTAATAAGCTTGCATTCGCAGCGTTTGAATTTGTATTCGCAATCGGGTATGATTCCATCTCGTTTTGCCTTTCCTCTAGAGCAATATATTCCTCTGAAGTTCATAACTCAGTCATTGTAATTGTATTCTTGACTCTAAAGATTTGAATATATAACAAATTGGTTGCGAACATAGCGTTTATGAATGATAAAATAAGATATCTTTCATCCACTCGTCACCATTTCGCTACACATTGTCTTCCACCTCACGCTTAAGTGTCTCAAACTTTTCGCCAACTCTTTGTTTCAGCCCAAATACATCTTCAATTCGGTCGCGAGGAGTTGTTACTTATATATTCCCTAAGAATATAGCTTGCAAATGATTGAATGACATGATTGTGTTTCTTGGTAAACCTTCAAACCATTTTGCTTCTCCTGTTAAACTTGATGCGAAATATTTGCACAATATGGCGTCATGATTTTCCCATCGTAGCATACATCTCACATACGCTTTGATGTGTTGTATTGCGCAGTAAGTTGTTCCATCAAAATGCTTTGGTTAATGCGGGTAAATTGCACTTTGGGGGTATTCCTCCCTAACGCACCTCTAGTGTAAAGGGGGTTTTGTGACCTCTTCGATGGCCTCATCCAATTGTCTTCTTCCTCCTCCTCTTCTATTGTTCAACATTCCTCTCATCTCTACCAACTCTCTTAAGATTTGTTCATTTACATCAGGGTTCGAATTTATTGGTCTTTTTAGCTCTCTCTCTCCTTCGTTGCGTTCATGTCTACCTTGATTTTCTTGTTCAACATTTTCTTCTCTTCTTTCTCTACGACTTTCTCCTTCATCTCGTTCACGAATTCGCACACCATCAGTATCTATCATTTTCTCTTCTTGGTTGTCTATAAGTTCTCCTTTGTATTCTTTCATATTCTTCATTGATATTTCCATTGTTGCATTTTGCTCGCGCCTTCTTTCTCGATTGTCATGATTGTTTCCGAATTGCTTCCTCCAATTCCCGTTCTTCCATTTCTACTCTTAATCTTTCCCTTTCGCAAGCTAGACGCGATTGTTCAATATAATGCTTTTCGATGTCATCTTCAATCTCCTTTTGTTTCCTCTCGTGTTTCTCTCCCATGTTAAAGATTCTTCTTCCTTCTTCCCGATTTTCTTCATCAATTGGACTATTCTCGCTGCCTATTTCCTTGATTTCCGTCATTTTGGCCATTCTCAAAATCTCAGACGTGGAATACACACTTCCCTTCTTTCTCAGCATCCTTCACCGAGATTTGTCTCTCTTTCTAGATTTTCTTCATTAACATTTTCTACAGGTAATGTTCTCCTCATATCATCTCTAACCGATCCTGATCTTGACCTTGTATTACTTCGACCTTCTATTCTCGCAACCTCATATTTTCCATTCTTAACTCATGGTTTTGCCTTGTTAAATTTGCACGTTCTTCCGCTTCTAATCGCCTTTCTTCATGTATTGTTTGCCTCAATGCTTCTAATGTCGACTTCTTCATTTCTATGAGTTGTTTCTCCCATCTCTTCGATTTCTCTCCTCTTGTCCATTATTTATCAATTGTTGCACTTTCTTTCTTCCATGTAATCTGATCTCCATGTATGCACACTCACCCTATCATAATCTATTACTCTACTCAAAAAGTCGGTTGAATTGGTGGTTGAATTTGACCTTCTTCTCTATCTCTTGCGTTTATTCTTGATGGTTTACCTACTTCATTTCTCCTTTCTCCAGCTAATCTCCCGCTTCTTCTTACAATTGTTGGTTTTTCCGATGCATTCCTTCTTCTAGCCATTTCTCAATTTTAGTAAGTTGTTGAAAATTATGCGAAATTTCTTTCTTGTTACTCCTGATTCTTTCAATTCACAAGGTTGATCTCTACTCAATCCATGTTTCTAGCGCCATTATGTAGTTGCAGGAAATCCTACACTACACCCCTCACTAGAATATACACAATTAAGTCATTTTAAGATGAATGATTATGATTTCTATTGATTGAATACTTGGATCTTTACAATATGAAATAGAAATGAGTTAAAGAATTACAATCACTTTAAAACTTTCTCTCTCCTAAAGACTTGCTTAAGGATTCAAAAAGAACCCCTACAATGATTTACTCAACCCTTTATATAGGGTAGTACAGTGGAGGATGACTAAGCTGTCCTTTATTTTCGGGAATGTCTTGCGAAATATCGCAAGTGTACATGTATCAATTCTCGCGACACTCCTAAATTTCGCTGAATCTTCATATCTTTCTCATGTTTTAATATCGTCATTCATTGCGTCATTTATTTTACTTCCATGCGACTCCCTCGCAATGTCGTTATTTATTAATCTCGCGAAACATTGATGTCGCGATATTCTGATCCTACACCCCTATATTCGGCTTGGCTCGGTTCCGCTCCCAGTAGTAGTTGCCATGAAATGACGCTTTCTTCTTTTACACTCCAAATGGACGATTTCTCCTTCTTTTGCTCATAATGACTCCAACGTACCTAAACACTCAAAGGCAGACATAAGATACATAATTTACAAGAAAACTCGCAAAGAAAGCATAAACAATAGATAGATATTACGTTGTTTTACAACACCTATCATGTTTACATTAAACTAGTGAATGATGCATGTAACCAACGGGGATTAGCCCATTTGGCCAGGGATTGAACTCCCAAGTTATAGGTTAGGGGTTCAATTCCCGCTTCTGGCTGATCACAAAAAAAGTTGTGAATGATGTATGTACGATTATATGCTTGTAAGTTGATGATATGCTTATACTTGGTACAAACATGGATGTAATTAATGACACTAATAACATGTTAAATGAGAACTTTGACATGAAATACTTAGGCCCCGCTGATGTGATCTTAGGGATGAAAATTAAAAGAAATTCTAACGGATATAGTCTTAGTCAATCTCATTATGTTGAATTTGTACTTAGAAAGTTTTGATTGTAAACTTGCTTGTACTCCATATAATACTTGTTGTAGGCTCAATTTTTTTTAAGGATAAAAGAGTTTCACAAGTTGAATACTCACGTAGAAAGTATGATGTATTTGATGAATTGTACGAGACCAGATATTGCTTATGTTATGAGTAGGTTAAGTGGGTGTACCTATAATCCAAAAAAGGAGCATTTATATGTACTTTTTAGAGTGTTGAGGTATTTGAAGTACACTTTAATCTTTAGTTTTAATTATGAGAGCTACCCTTCCGTCCTTGAGGGATCGTGTGATGCAAACTGAATATCAGACTCAGAGGAGTCTAAGTTTACGAGTGAATATGCTTTCACTCTAGCAGGTGGGTTTGTTTCTTGAAAGAGTTCCAAACAGACATGTATATCTAGATCCATTGTAGATCTGAGTTTATTATGTTAGATAAAGCACGAGAGGAAGCCGCATGGCTAAGATGATTTTTAGAAGACATTCCTATCTGGCATATGCATGTGCCAGCTATAGCTGTACAGTGTGATAGTCACGCTGCAGTAGCCAATGCTAAAAACAACAATTATAATGAGAAGTCTATACACATTCGTAGAAGACGTAATTCTCTGAAACAACTAATCTCGACTGGCGTTATTTCCATTGACTTTGTGAGGTCTAAGGAGAATGTCGCGGACCATTTGAAAAAATGTTTATCTAAAGAGATAGTTAGTAAATCAATGGGGAGGATGAGGCTTAAGCTCATTAAATAAACTTTCCATGAAGGATACTCAACCTTGGTGGTTGAAGATCCCAAGATCAAGGTTTCGAATGAGACAACTAATTTGTGGTGGGTATAGGTAAACACTATTAGGGAATTACACTCTATGTCCATTCCCTATGGTGTAGACGTAACAGTATGACTCGGTATAGAATGACTTTCATATAAGTCTTAGTGTGTTCTATATATTTAATCTAAGATTGGAGTTGGGATCTGAATGAGGAACTGAGCCGCTTCCTATGAGAATGAAGCTGATTTTCTAGGGCATTCTGAGAAACGTGATATGTCCAGGGCCAAAATGAACACAACGGTACGAACTTGACAGCTCCTAGAGACATATCACACATGGAGGTTATTGATAAAATACACCAAATGATGGCAGTTCAAGACATTGGGTTCACTGTTCATCAAGTAGTTATGGTGATTTCTCACTAACCAAAGGTTCAAGACCTCATGACAACCTCTTGCATGTAGTGGTATTTCTCACTTTTTGGTTTTTGATTTTTGTTTTTGCCTTGGTAGGAATGGATCTTAGAACCAAGCGCTCTAAGGACACTAGTTCATTTTCACTATTTGTGAATGAAACCTTTAGTCCCACATACGGGAAACTAAAGATGCTGCCTCTTCATATTACTAGGATTTTTGGATCTAAGAATGGACCTTTGGGTCAACAAACTTTTGTGTGAGAAGAGGACTTATTCAATGGAATAGCTGGTGCAACCACTCATTTCACACGCGCGGTGCTTCGTACCGAAGCTCGCACGACGTCGCCGTCCGTCCGGTTGGGCTCGAGCTCGGTCAACCAAGACTTATCTTTTTGGAACTCTTTTGAAATATTTCCTAAATGAATTTAAAATAAAAATAAATTTTGTCTTAATGTGGGGGGCGGTTGACCTGATGGAATATAATTTTCTTTCCATGTTTCTTCTTATCTCGACATAATGTGCAGTTAATTTCTTAGATATTTGCGCCCATCTTGAAAAAAAATGTATTAATTCAAATTTGATTTTGTCTTTAATCCTGATTTAATTCTCTCTTTATTTCGCACTAACTGCACATTATTCTCGACCTTCTCTTTGCTCCCCTATATAAACCACTGATAGGGTGTAGAATACATCCTATTTATTATCTATTGGTTATGCTTTCTAAGCTATTTTTCTTGTAAATTATGTACTTTACGCCTGTTTTGAGTTTTGTAGCTACTTTGGAGTCACACGGAGGAAAAGAAGAAGAAATTACTCAATTTGAGCCAAAAGGGCAAAATTGTCATTTCATGGGTGAACACTATCTCTGAATGACCAAGGTTAATGGGAAACCCAATTTGAAGGAGTACTAAATACGGACTCAGCCGAGGATAAGGGGTTGGATACTTGAGGCTAGCCCTCATCGAAGTGACCACCTATTATAGGCACCAGTGTGGGGTGGCTATTGTCCTAATCATGGGCGTTTTAAGTCCTACCCTCATTTAATCTAACCCTAAAATTGAGAGGTATGTCTCTCATTCATCCCGTTCTCTCTCAAATTGAAGAAAAAGGAAGAAACAGCTCGCCAAGCTATTGCTTGTCCGAGAGATGTAAAAAGAAATTCAGAGATGAATCTCAAATGGCGACAATGATGCTATGGCGATTGAATCAGAAGGAGTTGGACTCTGATGTTGGAGAAGAAAGTATCTTTGGTTAAAATCGAAGCATGAAGAAATCGAAACCAAGAAAGATGTGATTTGAAATAGAAGAATGGGTTGGTGGTTAATTCGAGATTCAATTGCAGGGGATGATGGGTTTCGATCTAAAGCGGTATTTGTTGGTCCGAGAGCCGATATAAAGAACAAAGATTAAGAACTGAATGTTTAATCGATTGTTGAAGATAGAGATAGAAACTCAGGGTTGTTGTTGCTCAATCGAATCAATGTTGCGGTCGAGATTCAGTAGATCGAGCAAAGCAGATGGGTCTGTGGTTGAGCTTGTTCGAATCGAGAGAAGCGGATCAAGGGGTCTCGTGAATCAACAAGAAGAAGAGAAATTGAACCAAGTATGGGATTCTTTGCTATGGGTCCGTGAATGAAGAACGAGACCTCACTCTATCGTTGAATGAGATGATTCTAATTGAGAATTTGGCATGGTCGGGTGGTGGATTGAAGGAATTGGTAGAGTTTGAAAGTGGGTTCGATTCCATTTGACTCGGTGTAATGTAACGAGATCAGAAAGAGAAGAGCGTCCACTCGCCATTGATCGGTGGTGACAAATAAGGGGTCCGATGAAGTTAATCCCGTATTGAATGGCTTGAAACTATAGATGTATGTGTAGGTTCTTAGCAGGAAGATCAAGAAAATTGAGGCCCGAATTTGGCCGGGAAGTCTCCGTAAATAGGTAAAACTCGGCCGGTTTTCCATTCCGGCGAGTCAACTCATCGATTCAACCGATCCAACTCACCTCGGTTAGATTGATCACTCGATCAAGACACTAACTCAAGCCGACTCGGTGGTCGACTCTCCTTCCCTTGACTCGGTTGACTGACGGTTTGACTTTTTGACCGTTAGTCCTAACGGTGGACTGACGGAATATTCCGTCGAATATACCAGTGACGGAGAAGAAGATTCCGGTGACTATTCCGGCCGGATTCCTAGCCATAATACCGCTTTTCCTAAGCGAGCCAAAAATTCCAGAATCTTCTGTGGACTTCTCTCATGGGTGTGAAGACTTGGACTAGGAATTGGATGGAGAACGGGCCTCAAATTTGGAAAGAGAAGATGGAAGAGTTGAGAAAGGCTTGGATTTGGAAATTGAATTGCTAAAGGAAAAGGATTCTATTCCTTGGAAGATTTGGAGAATATTGAAGCCTATAAATAGAGAAGTTCTCTATATCTTTTACACACTCTCTACACACACAACACTTGTGTTTTTGCATTCAATTCTTCTTCTTAATTATTTGTGTGAACTTTGAAAATTCTCCTTTTAATTATTATTTGTGTGAATTTCAAAAACATGAGTAGCTAATTTTATTATTGATTGAGGATGAATTCCTAGTTCTTAATATATGATTTGAGTTTTGTTTCAATTCTATCTTGAAGTTTTTCACAAGATTATCGTTTGTTTTTACTATTAGGAATGTTTATTCATTCATTCATGATTGATAGGTTGTTTAGAGTGCACGCTAAATTGATTTGTTAATTTGATCTAAAGCTAGTGAAAGTTAGGGGATAAGTAATCGTTTCTTGACTCTTTACATAAGTAGCAAACACGAGACCTTGCGGAGGGATTCCGTGGAGCAATTGTGTGTAAAAACAACGTTAGCAAGTAGACCTTGATCTAAGAGTCTAACTACTAATATTAACCTAATAAGTTCATAAATCTTAATGCGTTTATTTAAATTACATCTAGAGTGATCTACTACTAGGTGGTTTGGTAAATAGAATCCGGTAGTCGAGAACTTCCGTATCCGGTGATACAAGGGATTTAGGGTTTAGCATCGATCTAGCTGCTTTTACCTACGGTTGGTGATAATTTGTGACTAATAACAAGTAGAAAAGAACATAACTTTAATCATTGTTTTGCAACGAAGAAGGATTCCTTGATCTTGTCTCTCTTATTGCTTTCAACTTTATCTTTTAATTGCTTTGTTTATTTTCTTTTGCTTTTTACACCCCTTTTTGTGACAATTTTTACAACTAGAATCTCTTGCTCCTCGTGGGAACGAACTTGACTTCCATTATATTATTTTTAATTGAGTGGAAATAAGATATTAATTTGATTGCACCTACGACACGCATCAAATTTTGGCGCCGCTACCGGGGAGCAGCGGACGATTTTAGTTGTTTTTATTTTTCTTTTTGCTTTATTCTTGCTTTGTTAGATTCTATACCGTATCTAACTTAGTTTTTGAGAATCTTGTTTCAGGTGTATACCTTTGGTGAATGCTTAAGAAGTCAGACCGAGTCCAATACGTCTTCGATCCGGCACTCAACTAAAGGATTTCATTCGAGCGATTAACACTCCACTTCCTCCTTCTTTATCAAGTGATTGGACAAAGAGGAAGAAACAATGGCTGAACGTACACTCAAGGACCTAGCTTCTCACAAGCTTGATACACAACAATGGTGTATCCAAACTAACTCAACCTTCGAGATCAAGCCGGGGTTGATTAGAGAGTTACCAAAGTTCCATGGCATGGTGAATGAGGACCCAAACAAACATCTTATGGACTTCTATACCATAGTTATGGTTATGCTTCCACCGAGACTAATGCGGATGGAGCAATGTTGGAAAGCTTTCCGTTTTCTTTGGCGGGCAATGCTAAGGAATGGTTATATTATTTACCTTCGGAAGTATCACAACATGGAATGGGATGAAGAAACTTTTCTCGAAAGATATTTTCCCGCATCCAAAGCTACTCAAATTGCAAGGAGATTTGTGGATTGAAACAACATGTGGGAGAGTCGTTGTATGAATGTTGGGAGCGATACAAGAGGTTGGTGGCAAGCTGTCCGCACCATCAATTTAGTGACGTTATGATTCTCCAATACTTCTACGAAGCTCTCAACCCAAGTGATAGGTCTCTTCTTGACGCCGCGGGTGGTGGTGCACTAATGAACAAGACGGTGACCCAAGCTACCGAGTTGATTGAAAGTATGGCTGCGAACTCGCAACAATTCTACACAAGAGATGAACCCATGGTTAGGCGAGTGCATGAAGTTAGTTATTCATCATCACATCTTGATCAAAGGATGAGTAACATGGAGATAATGATGCAAAGGATGGCCGCGGTAATTATTCCGGATGGTGAGACCGAACAAGTAAATGCTTTATATCCAAATCAAAGGCCAAGGTACGATCCATACTCCAATACCTATAATCCCGGTTGGAAGGATCATCCCAACTTTAGTTATGCAAACAAGCAAGCAGCGGTTTCCAATCCGTATGAGCAACAAGGTGGATTCCAACAATCACGTTTCCAACCTCAACAACAATTTCAACCACAACAAGTCAAGGAACGTGATTCTTCAATTGATGACAAGCTCAATGCATTGATGCAAGGTATCACCACTTTGGTTCAACAACAACAACAAAAGACCGATTCGGCAATCAAGAATTTACAAATTCAAGTGGGCCAATTGGCGACCGATGTGAACCTATTGAAAGCTCAAGCGTCCACAAAGCTTCCTTCACAACCATTTGTTAATCCAAGAGAGAGCGTTAATGCGATTACTTTGAGGAGTGGGAAACAAGTGGAGCAACAAAATCAACAAGATGAGGTAAATGATGAGAAAGAGGAAATTGAGACCGCACCAAAGGAGAATACATCCCCAACCAACCAACCCGAGGAGACGGTTCCTACTTTCACAACTCCACCCCCGTTTCCTATCCGATTTGCTAAATCAAAGAAAGACTTGGAATACAAGGATATTTGGGAGATCCTTAAGAAAGTACAAGTCAATATTCCACTCATTGAAGCTATTCGTCAAATTCCTCGTTGTGCAAAGTTCTTAAAGGAGTTGTGCATGAAGAAGAAAAGGTTGAAAGGAATGAAGTCATGAGTGTGGGGAGAATGCTTCAAGCGTTCATTCTCAAGAAACTCCCACCAAAATTAAAGGACCCATTAGTTTCAATATACCTTGCACAATTGGTAAAACAAGGTTCACTCGAGCTTTACTAGATTTGGGAGCATCGGTTAATGTTATGCCTTCTTCGATTTATGATTCTTTGAATCTTGGTCCTCTTAAGGAGACCAGGTAGTTCTTGAACTTGCTAACCGATCTAATGTTTACCCGAAAGGGATTGTTGAGAATGTTTTGGTGCAGGTTAATGAGCTTGTATTTCCGGCCGATTTCTATGTCTTAGACATGAATGATGAGAATTCTTCCAAGTCTACACCTTTGCTATTGGGTAGACCATTCTTAAGCACCATAGGAACAAATATTGATGTCCAAAATGGCACCTTGACTATGGAGTTTGATGGTACACTCATCCACTTCAATATCTTTGAGACAAAAGAGATACCCTAGTGATGTGAAGTCATGTTTTCCCGTGAAAGAGATTGATCCGGGCTAATGAATCTTGCAAAAGCTAAGTCGGGCCGCCGACTTTAAAACAAGCGCTTAATGGGAGGCAACCCATAGGTTTTGTATTTCTTATCCTTTTTCTTTTTATTTTCTTTTGATTTTTGTTATTTCTTTTTCTTGTTCCATATCATGTTAAAATTTCCCACCTTGACTTTACTAGGAGGATTCAATTACATTGAGGAAATGTAAGGTTTAAGTGTGGGGGAGTGGTTAAGCATGTATTTTAAAAAAAATTACAAAAAAATTAAAAAATTTAAAAAAAAAAAAAAAAAGTTTTACATAAAACCTCCAACTTTTAGAGATTTTAGAGTCACTAGCATACTTCTAGGTATGTTTACAGAGATTTTGACCGACATAATTGAACTTGGAAATGTTAGAGAACTACATTCGGATTTCTTGCTTGTTTGAGTGTTAAATAATGGATTTAATCATGCCGGTGATGCAAATTTGGTGCGGGGAGAAATGCATTATTAGAGTTTCGATAAATCATTAGTGGAGACTACCCGTATTCATATCATGTGAGGCACCGACCAGAAATTTTTCCATCTACTAAAGAGCTTTCTTTTGAGTGTGTGTCACCGTACGTAAATTCCGGGTAGAATGGTGAGCTACCCAACCTCCCACCAATAGAAGCACTACTCTTTGATCTCTTGAGTACTAATTTTGTCAATCATGAGGGTGACGTCTATAGATGAAAGCTTCCTTCTTGTAGTTCGATTTGCAGTTAGCACCATTCTCTCTCGCGACAACAACGGGTCCATAGAAACACCATCATCATCAACAAGGAGCGACATCAAAATCTACAAGGAAAGTTGGAAAAGTTTAAGGTTTACAAGCAACGGAATGAGAAAAAGAGCAAATTTCAAACTCAAGTAAAGCAACATACAAATGAGCGGATTTTACATATATGTTGAGGACTTACAATACAATGAGCATAATTCTATATTCAAGTATGAAGACTTATTCACAAGAGCAAAGAAAATCAAAAGGTGAGAATTATTGAAGTTTATAATTTTGAGGCGATACAAGTTGTGAAGAATCGAGCGGTAAAATACTTCTTCCACGGCCATGGTTTATTTTGTATTTAATTTCTCTTGTATTTCAAAAAAAAAAAAAAAAAAAAAAAAAAAAAAGAAAAAAACAAGAGAAATATTTGTTTTGTTAATAAGCCGTGGGGAAGGAAAATTTATAAGGAAGTTTCAAGCGACAAGGATTTAAGAAAAAAAAAGAGTTACAAATTGTCAAGGATCTACAAAGTTCGAGAGTTTATCACCAATAGTTGAAACCGAAGACCAAGAAGATAAAGACGAGGAGCGGAAGACGTTTCTATTGGATGCCGTGAGTGGTGTTATCATAATTGGCGATCGGATGTGAAGGTGAGTAAGTAATCTCATCCTCGATAAGTGGTTGATTTCCTTTCTTAGAGATCGTCGAGAAAAATGGTTTTTCAAAATATTAAAAGATGTGGGTTTTTAAAAATATTTTGAAGTTGTCCTTCCCACCATTCAACGTGTTCACGGGATTTCTCTCTTCATTCCTACCTGCACACATGTGAGAACCATAAAAGCCGTCTTTTTGAGTGCAATTATCATAAAATCCTTTTTGGTGAGGCGAAGTCGAGGCGAAATGCTTATTGATCGTTTCTCAAACACGCATTCTCTCATTATGGTGTGGTTATTTCTCACTCAACATTTAAGAATGAGAATATGTTCTTTAGTATTTCTAACTTCTTATTACTAGAATGCGTAAACTCTATGTCCTCATAACTCTTTGGATGCTTGGGACGCTTGAACGCTTTGAAGTTGTGAGTTTTTAGTTTGATTTGCTCGAGGACTAGCAAAGTCTAAGTGTGGGGGAATTTGATAGGGTGTAGAATACATCCTATTTATTATCTATTGGTTATGCTTTCTTTGCTATTTTTCTTGTAAATTATGTACTTTACTGCTTAAGAAATTGAGAGATGAATCTCAAATGGCGACAATGATGCTATGGCGATTGAATCGTAAGGAGTTGGTCTCGATGTTGAGAAGAAAGTATCTTTGGTTGAAATCGAGAAGAGTGAAGAAATCGAAACCAAGAACATGATGTGACCTGAAATAGAAGAATGGGTTGGTGGTTAATTCGAGATTCAATTGCGAGGGATGATGGGTTTCGATCTAAAGCAGCTGTTGTTGGTCCGAGAGTGATATAAAGAAACAGATTAAGAATCGAATATTTAATCGATTGTTGAAGATAGAGATAGAAACTCAGGGTTGTTGTTGCTCAATCGAATCAATGTTGCGGTCGAGATTCAGTAGATCGAGCAAAGCAGATGGGTCTGTGGTTGAGCTTGTTCGAATCGTAGAGAAGCGGATCAAGGGTGCGTGAATCAACAAGAAGAAGAGAAATTGAACCAAGTATGGGATTCTTGCTATGGGTCTCGTGAATGAAGAACGAGACCTCACTGCTCTTGTTGAATGAGATGATTCTAATTGAGAATTTGGCATGGGTGGTGGTGGATTGAAGGAATTGGTAGAGTTTGAAAGTGGGTTCGATTCCAATTTGACTCGGGTAATGTAACGAGATCGTAGCGAGAGAAGAGCGTCCTTGCCATTTATCGGTGGTGACAAATAAGGGGTCTGATGAAGTTAATCCTATATTGAATGGCTTGAAACTATAGATGTATGTGTAGGTTCTTAGCAGGGGAAGACTGAAAAAAATTGAGGCCTGAATTTGGCCGGGAAGTCCTGTAAATAGCCAAAACTCGTCCGGTTTTCCATTCCGGCGAGTCAACTCATCGATTCAACCGATCCAACTCACCTCAGTTAGACCAGTCAGCCGATCAAGACACTAACTCAAGCTGACTCGGTGGCTGACTCTCCTTCCCTTGACTCGGTTGACTGACGGTTTGACTTTTTGACCGTTAGTCCTAACGGTGGGTGACGGAATATTCCGTCGAATATACGATGACGGAGAAGAAGATTGGTGACTATTCCGCCACGGATTAAGCCATAATACCAGATTTTCCATGAGCCAAAATTCCAGAATTTTCTGTGGACTTCTCTCATGGGTGTGAAGACTTGGACTAGGAATTGGATGGAGAATTAGGCTCAAATTTGGAAAGAGAAGATGGAAGAGTTGAGAAAGGCTTGGATTTGGAAATTGAATTGCTAAAGGAAAAGGATTCTATTCCTTGGAAGATTTGGAGAATATTGAAGCCTATAAATAGAGAAGTTCTCTATATCTTTTACACACCTCTCTACACACACAACACTTGTGTTTTTGCATTCAATTCTTCTTCTTAATTATTTGTGTGAACTTTGAAAATTCTCCTTTTAATTATTATTTGTGTGAATTTCAAAAACATGATGAGTAGCTAATTTTATTATTGATTGAGGATGAATTCCTAGTTCTTAATATATGATTTGAGTTTTGTTTCAATTCTATCTTGAAGTTTTTCACAAGATTATCGTTTGTTTTTACTATTAGGAATGTTTATTCATTCATTCATGATTGATAGGTTGTTTAGAGTGCACGCTAAATTGATTTGTTAATTTGATCTAAAGCTAGTGAAAGTTAGGGGATAAGTAATCGTTTCTTGACTCTTTACATAAGTAGCAAACACGAGACCTTGCGGAGGGATTCCGTGGAGCAATTATGTGTAAAAACAACGTTAGCAAGTAGACCTTGATCTAAGAGTCTAACTACTAATATTAACCTAATAAGTTCATAAATCTTAATGCGTTTATTTAAATTACATCTAGAGTGATCTACTACTAGGTGGTTTGGTAAATAGAATCCGGTGAGTCGAGAACTTCCGTATCCGGTGATACAAGGGATTTAGGGTTTAGCACCGATCTAGTCTGCTTTACCTACGGTTGGTGATAATTTGTGACTAATAACAAGTAGAAAAGAACATAACTTTAATCATTGTTTTGCAACGAAGAAGGATTCCTTGATCTTGTCTCTCTTATTGCTTTCAACTTTATCTTTTAATTGCTTTGTTTATTTTCTTTTGCTTTTTACACCCCCTTTCGTGACAATTTTTACAACTAGAATCTCTTGCTCCTCGTGGGAACGAACTTGACTTCCATTATATTATTTTTAATTGAGTGGAAATAAGATATTAATTTGATTGCACCTACGACACGCATCAACCACCTGATTCCTTCATTCTAAGAGGTGTCTAGAATCAGCTACTCTTATTTTAGTCTCTTCTCTCTTTGTGTAATTTTTCCCTTCTGTAATATTTTGTTGTTGAGTGCGTATGATTGGGCAAGTATTGTAGTAGTTACAATATTTGTATCAGGCAGTTTTATCCTTGATATAACTTCACTATGGAGTATTAGCATTGCTCATTATTGGGGTATATCAGTGAATTATTGTGTTAAGGCCAACTTAATGATCAAGTGACTTTGTCCTTAATGTGTTGTTTGCAATTTAGTGATTTATTTCAATTTATCAAAATATCTATTTAAATATAATTTTGTTAGTATTTTATTATTTCAGAACCGACACTAAATTTAATAGCAATCTTGACATACCGAAACTTGTGAGTTTGACCGAGCGATGCTCTAATAATTTTATTTTGAGTTCTTCACGTATTGTTAATAATTAAAATGAATATGTTTGATTGCTAACTTATTTAGAGTGTGCTTGTTAAATATATTAGACAACACACCCAAGGCAGTGATGAACTACCAAGCTCCTAACAACTACTAAATATTAATTATAAGAGATATTTAAGTGAGAGAAAAAGAGATATCATTAGTGCTAAGTGGGATCCCTTGTTGTTACGCCAAGGTTACATATTTATATGGATCAAGAAAACACACCTCATATTATTCGAGACATAAAATATTAAGTTAAACTTGCTTTAAAATATTTTTAGTTTCTGCGGTTGTTATCGGGTAAAACTGTTTGCTAGTTTTCTGGTAAAAAGTGGTGGAAGAGGCAAGTGCTCGATGAAGCAAATCATCTGAACCTTTAACAAATATACTGCACGAGAGTACTTTGAGTTCGAGAGATTGAATTGTAGGACTCTGGCCTAAACCAAGACAAAGGCCGTTTCAGATTCAATTCGGTCCTAAGGAATGAGAAGGGTCGATCTGTAGGGAAGAAGGATGAGAATGTGTAGAGATCAATAAAGATTGATCAATTGAAGATGTGATTGGTAGGCTCTGATGTAGTTTTGAAGTGGTAAGTAGAGTATCGTTCGCTCGGACTTGGGAAGTTGTTGATTTTAGGACTTACTTAAATAAAATACTAGAAACAAAGAAAAGATTTTAACAAAGTTGAGAGTTACTGGGACTAAGGATTCCACCAAACTATTATTAATTCTTTGACAATTATAGCTCCAAAAATAATAGTTATTGACTCTAAATCTTTGCCAAGGTAGATTTTATAAAACATTAATTGTAAATGGTAAGCATGGATTATCAAAACACTTAATCTAAGCATAACCCATCAAACTAAATCACAACTAATTAATTTAAAATCATAATTCAAATTATATTAATGCAAAAAGTCGTAAAAGAATTTAATAAAATTATCATAGTGTTGAGAATTGGCTTCCTCCGTCATCCCAGCGATGGGGTTTAGCTCCTCATATCAAAACACGCACAAAATAATAATCCATAGCTCAAAAAGGTGTTTTATTGAAGAAATTGTATAAAACAGAGATTTGTTATTTGTAATGGTGTTACAAACGTCATCATTACAAGTTTCTAAGACTGTCGAAGAACGATAGTTGTTTGACTCTGTCGTTGTATTTAAGACCGCTTCTCGCGAAATCGTTCTTCGTGTTCTTCGTAACGACACTTCAAGTGTCGCCTCGCAACTCCTTCTCTTCTTCTTCCTCCCGCCGATGCTATAACTCCTCCGCAGCCTTGATTTACTGCCTCCGATCGACCCCAAACTCTCCGACCCCCTTTCTAGGACTCGTACCAACCTTTATATAGGCAACAGGGTAATTAAATCTCTCCAAAATCTTCGATATCTTTTCCAATATTTTTTCTTCCTCTTCATGGCCAAGTCACGTATAATATCCCCTTCAAATCTTCTTACGCGTCTCTGATTAGTTGTATCTTCTCCAAACTTGGTAATATGAATCCTGCGAGAATATCTTCTCCTCTGTTTATTTGAACACTTCCTTGATTAAGAAACTACCAAAGCCGTAACTTGAGTTTTCCATTTTGAACGAAACTTGATAAGGAAATAGATGATTTCTTCCTGTCCAAATCCATCACAATCCCTGTTTTGATCCAAACTTCCTTGTACAAAAATAGTTGAATCCTAATAGCCCACGTAATCTCCAAAAATACAGCTTAAACTCCGAGAATAGTTCCACTGCCCTGTTTTATCAAACCGGTCAATTCATCCATTTTTCTCAAAACTAACTCAACTACCAACTGTTGCACCATAACAGCCCAATCCTACATAATTCAGTAAGAATGTCCGAGTAAAACTCGTCCAACAATTGCCTGAGAAAATCGCCATTTGTCCGGGGTTTCTTTTCCAGTGAAAACTTTATTTGAAAGGTAGGGATGGAGTGCCCTTTAGCAAGTTCAGGGGTGCGAATAGCAGTTGGGTGGCTCTTAACAATTGGGGTGCAAATAACAGTTGGGTACCCCTTAGCAAATGAGGTTCCCCTTATCCAAATGAGGGGTCCGAATAGTAAGTTTCTCCCACGAGCACAAAAACTACTTTTCGAGCCAATTTTCCCGCGAAAACTTATTTCTCCAAAAACACCTACAAAAAACATAAAATAATCAAATAAGTATAAAATCGAGCACTAACAATACAGATAAATGAGATCAAAATAGACACATAAATGTGTCTATCAAATACCCCCAAACTTATTATTTGCTCGTCCTCGAGAAAATCAAATGTAGAAAATAAAATCCTAACTCACTGTTGCAGGCATCGTCGATTGCATTTAGCGCATGCAATAAGCCTTTAAACCCCTAGGTGGCCCTAGTGGCCGAGTTATAGTCTCGGGAGGGTTTACAAGAGGTATACCCATAAAACCTTTTACCTGCACCCTAACTATCTATGCAGAACCTTGGAAGGCACTAAAGAATCTCCTTGGTTGGCATACTTATTGACTACAGGAGGAAGTACCCCGATGCGAAATTCCAATTGCTATACACGAGTTTGCACTCAAGCATACTAAAATTCATATATAAGTCACAGAGCTCTACTCAGATAGTTTCTGGACATCATAACCGGAGTCGACCAATCACATGGATATAGTAAGAAATGGATATAGAAAAACGTAGATGGTTTTGATGTTGTCTAGGTGAACGGTGTTTCTCATATCTGTCTGAAGTCCACTTCCAAAATGAGCCTATCCTAATGGACTGAGATATCGGTCTGGACTAATATCAACACAATGGCATATACAAGGGAATCAGTGGTCGATAATCCTAACTCTAGGTCAACACAACTGGCATATACAAGGGTTCCAGTGGTCGACTTTATTGAATTTATTTCGGTTGGTCAGATGGTCTGGTCTCAATTTTTTTTTTTTTTTCTTTTTCTTATTTTTTTTTTATTTTTTGGTATCTCAATCACTCTAGTTCACCCTAGCAGTGGTAACAACTTGAATCGTGAGCCCCACCTAATCACTTAGAGAAACATATTTTAAAGAAAACAAAATAAAAATAGAAGTGAAAAGGATTCAACGAGATATGGCGAAACTACCATGTTTTTTCTTTAATTTTAACACATGAGCTCTGTGCTTTTATGAATAGACTCTTTAGATGTTTCCATCTAATCAGATTGGTTCCTCAACTGCTACAATCAAAATGCTTCCATCCACTTAGATTGGTTAGTGCCATCCTTAATAAGCATAAATTTCTAGGCTCTGGAGTTTATCTATTGCAACTAAAAAGTTTCTCCCACACCCCCAAACTTAAATCTAACATTGTCCTCAATGTTCTAAAGATGAAATTAAAAGCATGAACAAGGAGAAACTGTTACCATTTGAAGTAAAAGAGTTAAGGAAAGATGATATTACCGTATCGCATGAATATTGGGTTACCTCCCAAGAAGTGTTAAGTTTAAAGTCTTCAGCCAAACGGTAAATACCACAAAATGGCTAATTACCTTTCGAATCATATATCAATAGTCGAAATAACTGTGGGTCAACAAAATCAAATAAAATTGCCACAATTATTAGACAACTGCACCAAATCGAAAAATTAATGATTGAGCACATCCTTATCCAAGGTTTCCTGCAAGACAACTAAGTTTTTCTGTGGTGCCCACTTGGGCTTCATATGAGTGTCTTGGAAAACATATTTTTCTGAACTATGGGTTTGTAGTTGCTGGATTTCCTCCTGGACAGTATCAGGAGGATCAGGTTGAGGAGTCGGAAGAGATTCAGGTAATACCTCATGTATACTAGTCTCGATTCCCAAGTTAGGGACTTCTAATGGGGTTACTTGACCATCACTACCCCCAAACTTAGTGTAGTTGCAGGAAATCCTACACTACACCCCTCACTAGAATATACACAATTAAGTCATTTTAAGATGAATGATTATGATTCCTATTGATTGAATACTTGAATATTTACAATATGAAATAGAAATGAGTTATAGAATTACAATCACTCTAAAATTTTTCTCTCTCCTAATGACTTGCTTAACAATTCAAAGAGAACCCCCCCTTTTCAACAGACTTACTCAACCCTTTATATAGGGTAGTACACAGAGTGGATGACAACTAAAATTTGTCCTTTATTTCGGGAATGGCTTATAAATATCGCAAGCGTACAAAGTATACAATCTCGCGACACTCTTAAACTTCGCCATATTTTCATATCTTCCTCGTGTTCTGGCTGTCGTCATTCATTGCGTCATTTATTTTACTTCCCTGCGACTCCCTCGCAATGTCGTCATTTATTAATCTCGCGAAGTATTGATGTCTTGATATTCTGATCTAACATCTTGCCTCTTCTCATGTCTTCTCTACGAAGGAGAGAATGTCATGAGAACCAACATTTTGAAATGCCGCAACTGCTCATCTTTACCTGTTTCACTCCCATACTTTTACACGGAATTTATTACAGATGTTTCTTCTTCCACTCTTTTCTTGACACGTCTCTTTCAACCGTTTATTCTTGACCATTCATGTCCCATCTCGCATTAAATGCATTTGTTTTCTCAAGAATTCTTCTCTCTATATATAGTTTTCTCACCCTTCTCTTCTTCTCTTTTATTTTCCCTCTACAACTTTTCTTCAACTCTCTTCCTCCGCAATCTGCACTTCTGCTACTGTAAATCTTCCCTTCTTTCTTTCTCTTGATCTTCAATTCTCTAATCATTCCCATACTCTAAAAATGGCTTTACTTGGTCGTATATATAAACCCCTTTTTAATGAAGCTCAAAAGAATTTACAAGAGAAGGGCTTCATCCTATAAACCATTCCTGATCAAGAATCTTCACCTATACTTTCTGCAAAGTTGTTTTCTGATCATCAGTGTGATGATCAAAAAATCATAATCTCGCTAGGTCAAATCCTCTCAGGCCTTCCCATTCCTCTCTACAATCCCGAGATGCCTTTATTCTATGAAATTCTTGCTCATGAGAAATTCTCGCGAGCTATTTATCAATTAAGCGGTGATTGCATCCGTCTAATGCTTGAATTCGCCGACCGTGGCGCTGGTAAGGGATCTTTATATCCCGACGATGTCAAAGATCCTAGATTCGCAAGTTTAAAAATAGTTTGAGAAGTATACCGTAGAAAACTTTTTGAAAATTATGAAGTAATAAATATGAGAAATGATAAATCTCATTTGGGGTGCTCGATTGAAGAGAAAAGATAATATTCCCAAAGTGATAAGTCGCTTATGCAAGATATTGACCGGCACTCGGGCAAAAATAATGTTCCTCGGTACTCCAAAGATGAGAAGTGGTGTGTTGTTCCTCTATTTTTGAGCGGACCTTATATCGCAGGTTCTCATATACTCCCTGCGAATCTCGCAGACTATCGTCCTTGGGAATTTAAGTGGCCCGAGAAGGCAAAAGAGGTATATTTCCTATTTCAGGTTTGCTTTACGATATTTCCTTCCTCTTATATTTACTAGGCTTGCAAAATTTTCAGATTATCAAATTGAGAAAGAGTTATAAAAGACGTCCAAAGGCGAGTACTCTGGTGATACTCCGATCAATCACGGATGAAGTAAGAAATACTTTCTTTTGTTATTTTTAACAATATTGTTGCCTCTGTTTCTTATCTTCATTCATGTGCGAAGGTTGGCGTTGAAGAAATTGACATTCCGAAGTCTGCGAAGGTTAAAGGCAAGAATAAAATCACTCTTCGCAAGGATAAATCTTCTCGCTCCATCTTCTAAAAACGGAAAATCCATCCCTCTTCTCATTCTAGTTCCCAAACCAAGCGAGAATTCTCGACGAAGATGAAAATGAGGTTGATACTTCTTTTGCAAAGGAGAATCATTGGTCGAATCTGCTATGGCGCAATTGTCTAGTGTCTTTCCGATTCTATGCAAGGATTGGGAGATGATCATTTATCTGCTACTTTCTAATCTCTCGCTAATATTTGTGATGCCCCCTGCTAGTGGATAATGATTCTTTTCGCGGAGTTTCCCGAACAATGACTTCCAGTTTCTTAAATGCACTCAGTGCTTTGGTATGTTCATATTTCTTTATTTCTCCGTGATTTCGATTATAAACCTTATCTTAACAATTTCTTTAGTTTCCTTTATAGTCCTGGGAGAGCTTCCTTTGTTGTTGCCTCAGACCTCGAGAAAAGACGCAACAATCTTGAAAAGAAAAAATCTTCAACTTAAAGAGAAGATCAAAGAACTAGAAATTGAAGTTGCGACATCTCGCAAGAAGGATGAAAAATTCAACAGAGTTGGAAGTTGAGTCTTCTTCCCATAAGGACAAAATATCTACACTTCAAAGTGCTAATCAGCAACTTTATGGTATAACACCCTCCTCTTTTCTCCATTTCTACTTTGCCATTTATTTTTCTTTGCCTGACTTATCATTTTCGCAGACATTTATAATCTTTCTGACGAAGCCATCCTTCTCCATTCATTCCCTGAACCTATGGATGATGATGCTCTTCTCGCTCATCTCAATGAATCTTTAAGTAGTTCTTCAAACAAGATTAATTCTCTCTCATTAAATGAACTTGAACCAAATTTCATCTTTAGAAATTGAACATAGATCTAGTTTAGGTTTAGCCAACCGATTTAAACGTTTTTATCTTAGCTCTCAGGAGAATAATAATATTCTAAGGAAGAAAATTAGCAGCCTTATAGATGATAAGGATCGCATTGCTAATCAAGGGGCTCAAGCATTAGCGAAATTCCAAAAACTCTTCTTGAAGTCCAAATTGAACGAGATGAATCCCTTCGCCAAAATGCCATACTCAATGAGCGAGAAAATCAAATTCGTTCACTTCTTGTCATAAATAATGATGATGAATTCGCTTGGGCTGCGAAGGTTCTAGATAACGCCGAGAAATAACTTAGGTGTTAGCGTCGGTCTTCATCTTGAGCATCCGCCTTGGTTAAAGATATGATTTCTGACAGAGAAGGTTGTTTCTTGTTTCTTCATTATTTTTCCGCCTCTTTTTTATGAAATCTGTTATTAAGTCTGCTAACTCATTGTCATTTGTTCGAGAATATGAGAAGAGGTTTCAAACTAGAATCAAGGAACTTGAATCTGAGAAAGCACAACTTGCAAAAGACTTCTCTCTTCGTAATGACAAATATTCTAAGTCAAGAAGCAACTACAAACCATTGTGGCGAATTTCAATAATGGTGTTGTTCGTTTTCGCAATCAAACTATTGAAACAGATTTGCAATGACCACAACATTCCTCTTTCTTCATATCCTTGTCTTCTCGATGAATTTCCTGAAAATATGCCTTGCTCAGATGTCTCTGATAGTGATGTAAGTGAAGAAGAGGAATCTGATAAAGAATTTGATGAAGAAGAATAAGTTGCTAGATTGTTCCATTTTCCTTTCTCTTCTTGTGATACTTGTACATTTATCCTTCTAACCTTCCATTTTGTAATCTCTTATCAAAATCTATCATATGAAAATAAATAACAAGTTTTTATTCTAATCATTCCCGTACTTGCCTCTGTTATTTATTTTCACATGAGAGAAAATAAGTCGATAATCTTTAAGTAATGATACTTCTTAATTTCGCAACTGCTGTTGCTGATTCTCCACAAATAAATGAAGAAATATAGTCGTATTCGCAAGCTTGTTTGCTTACTCAATTTCTTGTGTTATCTTATCATCATTTATGTTGAAATTCATCATTGCGACAAAATCGCAGGACGTTGTTACACTTTCATGTAATGACCCATTGATCTTGTCTTATCATTGTTTTTGTGTGGTCTTATTTTGCCTTCCTAGTTAAAGGTCTTATTTTGCCACCCCTCATTTTGCATCAATATGACAGGTCTAAATATTCTTGCGAACATAAAGTCCCATGACATTGACGTCTTGCGACAAAATCGCAGGACGTCTTTACACTTTCATGTAACGACCCATTGATCTTGTCTTATCAGTTTCTTAGTATTTTTGTCTCTGCAGGATGTTTATGTTGCGACAATATGACAGGCCTAAAAATTCTTGTGAACTTAAAGCCCCATGACATTGCCGTCTTTTGACACTTTTCAGCTCCCTAATGGAGGGTGCCGCCCTTATCAATTCCCTGGTTGCCCCTTCAAGGAGGCGTACATCGGCCATACAAGACTAGCTCTTCCCATCCGGTCTTAACAACAACCAGTTGTTTTCGCATCCTCTTATCCCTTATACCTATATGGCTTATGGTTACGAGACTGCACCCTAAGTGGAGTTTTCTTCGGGCCGAGTGCAGCATGTGCCAAGACTTGCCAAGACTTGCCAAGAATGGCCGAGACACTTCAAATGTCCCAGGCACTCTTGGCTCAACCGTGTACCTCGGCGCCTTGAGCATACATCGACTCCTTGGAAGAGACCCTCGGGCGTCCAACCCAGGGTATAACCTTATATATATAGTTGGAAATCCAAGGTATCTCTCCTAGGATAGGCTTTCATGGGCCCCAAATTTTCATGGCTCAGGTTCCAGGGGCGGTGTAACCTTTTCTCTGAGCCATGTCAAGAGATACCCCCTTATATGACGCACTTTAGGTCTTACATTTGCCTCTTGCGAAATATCATTCGCGAACTAGGGTGTACGCCATAAAGGTTCGTCCCATTCACTCACTCTTTCATTTTTGTTAATTCATTGAATCATTCATTTTTGGTTTTCTCTTGTTATTTTGTTTGCGAAGCTATCGCACAATCTTGCTTTGTTTATTGTAATCCCATTTCAATTCTTCAATCAAATTTTCATACATTCTTGATGGCGAGATTCTCGCGCAATTCTTCTTCAATTATTATTTCTTCCTCCTACTCTTGATATGCCTTTGTCATTAATTTTGATAATAATGATTATTCATTTCTTACACTTTTTGCTCCTACTGCTCTCTGCCTCCGCACCATTCAAACCTCTTAATGGTTCCTTTCCATCATAATTTTCAACTGTTTTCATGCACTTGCTTCGCAATGTATCTTCACCTCTTGTATCTATGGTATCCACCATCAACCTTTCTCTTCTTTGTTCATCTTTTATATTTTGCATCCAGCCCTTCCTTTTTGCAGCTCTTTCCTCACAACTTTCCACATCAATCTCATAGCATTTTTGTCCTTCCATCCAGTCTCTCTTTATAACTCCAACACCGCTAGGATGAGGAAACTTTATTCACTGATGATAAGTCGATGCTACACCCAGAATTTCATGCAACCATGGCCGTCCGATCAATGCATTATAAGGGGATTCCACATCGACTACAGAACAAAACTTCAATTAATAATCCTTGCAAGGGTATTCTCATATGAACTTCTCCTTTAGGCTTATTATTTGTGCCATTGAAACCATATATTTTATATGTCGAAGGTATCAAATCTTCATCCTTCCCACCCATAGTCTTGTAAGTATGGTAAAAAGGATGTTTACCGAGCTCCCGTATCAATTAAGATTCTATTGATTGCCCAGAATTTTCTCGCTTCATTATCTTCGCCATCTACGGGTTTTGGATTAATTTCCAATTTTACGACCAATGGGCTATCATGCGTCTCTCTCGCCTTTCAGAATCTCTTCTTCGCAGTGAATGAAATAATCTGCATTTGCCATTCTTTTAGCTGCGATGTCTTCGCGATGTTCATCACTTGTCTATTATCGCATCCTCTTAAAAAAACCCTACCGAGAACATTATCATGAAAATCTTCAATTGTTCGGTATGAATGTACAATGGAGTTGCAAAACAAATTTTTAGCTTTCTTTCCAACTTTTATTACGAATGTTTCTTTCCCCCTTTGCCGAGTTTGTCCTGTGCATTTTGGCGGTGGTGGTAGCAGTTGAACCTTCTCTTCACTTTTTAGAAAATGATTGACTTTCCTTGGTCAATCATTTCGAGGATGATTCTTTTTATATTTCTGCAGTCATTTGTTAGGTGTCCATGAAAGCGGTGGTAAGAACAGAACTCGTGACTTCTATCACTGGTGGTGGCTCATTCCCCATGTTCCATGGTGCAGGTATGTTTTCCATCAAGAGTATAGCTTCCCATATTTTTTCCACACTAGTATTTAGTGGTGGCATTTTGATTTCCTCCCCATACTACTACGTGACTTCGCTGCCCTCCATGATAATTCTGCCTTCGACCTCCATAAGTTTCTTGCGGATGATCAAGTCTTTGAATTTTGTTATTGCCGCTACGGTTGTAGTAGTTCCTTTCCCTTTCAAATTCTTCCTGATCACGGCTTCCCATAGCTACTATCTTTGGCTGTCCATCATCTATTATCCTTTCTTGTTTCCCTTGCGAAGTGCTCGCTCTTTGTGTTTATCAATTTGGGTAATAAGCTTGCATTATGACATTTGAATTTGTATTCGCAATCGGGTATGATTCCATCTCATTTTGCCTTTCCTCTAGAGCAATATATTCCTCCTGAAGTTCTACTTAACTTCGGTCATTGTAATTGTATTCTTAACTCTAAAAATTTGAATATATAACAAATTGGTTGCGAACATAGCATTTATGAATGATAGAATGAGATATCTTTCATCCACTCGTCCAGCCATTTCGCTACACATTGTCTTCCATCTCACAGTTAAGTGTCTCAAACTTTCGCCAACTCTTTGTTTCAGCCCAAATACATCTTCAATTCCTGGTCGTGAGGAGTTGTTACTTATATATGCCCCTAAGAATATAGCTTGTAAATGGTTGAATGATGTGATAGTGTTTCTTGGTAAACCCTCAAACCATTTCAGTGCTTCTCCTGTTAAACTTGATGCAAAATATTTGCACAATATGGCATCATGATTTTCCCATTGTAGCATACATCTCACATACGCTTTGATGTGTTGTATTGCACAAGTTGTTCCATCAAAAATGCTGGTTAATGCGGGTAAATTGCACTTTGGGGGTATTCCTCCTAATCGCACCTCTAGTGTAAAGGGGTTTTCGCAGCCTCTTCGATGGCCTCATCCAATTGTTTTCTTCCTCCTCCCCTTCTATTGTTCAACATTCCTCTCATCTCTCGCCAACTCTCTCAAGATTTGTTCATTTACATCGTGATTCGGATTTATTGGTCTTTTTAGTTCTCGCCTCTCTCCTTCGCGTTCATGTCTACTTTGATTTTCTTGTTCATCATTTTCTTTCTTTTTCTCTGCGATTTTCTCCTTCATCTGCGTTCACGAATTCGCACACCATTATATCTATCATTTTATCTTCTTGGTTGTCTATCGGTTCTCCTTTGTATTCTTTCATATTCTTCATTGATATTTCCATTGTTGCGATTTTGCTCGTGCCTTCTTTCTCGATTGTCATGATTGTTCCGCGAATTGCTTCCTCCAATTCCGTTCTTCCATTTCTACTCTTAATCTTTCCCTTTCGCAAGCTAGACGCGCTTGTTCAATATAATGCTTTTCGATGTCATCTTCAATCTCCTTTTGTTTCCTCTGTGTTTATCTCCCATGCAGTATTCTTCTTCCTTCTTCCTGATTTTTTTTCACCAATTGGATTATTCTGCACTTGACGCTGCCTATTTTCTTGATTTAGTCATTTTGGCCATTTCAGAATTTCGGGACGTGGAATACACACCACTTCTCTTCTTTCGCACATCCTTCACCAGGATTTGGCTCTCTTTCTAGATTGTCTTCATTAATATTTTCCACAGGTAATGTTCTCCTCATATCTTCTCTAACCGATCCCGATCTTGACTCGGTATTACTTCTCGACCTTCTATTACGCAACCTCATATTTTCCATTCTTAACTCATGGTTTTGCCTTGTTAAATTTGCACGTTCTTCCGCTTCTAATCGCCTTTCTTCATGTATTGTTTGCCTCAATGCTTCTAATGCTGCGATTTCTTCATTTCCATGAATTGTTTCTCCCATCTCTTCTCGATTTCTCTCCTCTTGTCCATTATTTATCAATTGTTGCACTTCTTCTCTTTCTTCCATAGAATCTGATCTCCATGTATGCACACTCACCCTATCATAATCTATTACTCTATTCGGTGCTGGTTGAATTTGGCCTTCTTCTCTATCTCTTGCGTTTATTCTTGATGGTTCACCTACTTCATTTCTCCTTTCTCCAGCTAATCTCCTGCTTCTTCTAACAGTTGTTGGTTGTTCTGATGCATTCCTTCTTCTAGCCATTTCTCAATTTCAGTAAGTTGTTGAAAATTATACGAAATTTCTTTCTTGTTACTCCTGATTCTTTCAATTCACAAGGTTGATCTCTACTCACTCCCTGTTTCTAGCACCATTATGTAGTTGCAGAAAATCCTACACTACACCCTCACTAGAATATACACAATTAAGTCATTTTAAGATGAATGATTATGATTCCTATTGATTGAATACTTGAATCTTTATAATATGAAATAGAAATGATTTATAGAATTACAATCACTCTAAAAATTTTCTCTCTCCTAATGACTTGCTTAACAATTCAAAGAGAACCCCCCCTTTTCAACAGACTTACTCAACCCTTTATATAGGGTAGTACACGATGGATGAGCGACTAAAGTTGTCCTTTATTTTCGGGAATGGCTTGCGAAATATCGCAAGCGTACAAGTATACAATCTCGCGACACTCTTAAACTTCGCCATATTTTCATATCTTCCTCGTGTTCTGGCTGTCGTCATTCATTGCGTCATTTATTTTACTTCCCCGCGACTCCCTCGCAATGTCGTCATTTATTAATCTCGCGAAGTATTGATGTCGCGATATTCTGATCTTATACTTAGGGTAATCAGTATTTTCAGAAAGACCTCTAACTATTGCTTGAATTTCCGGATCCTCGGAGTCTTTAAAATACTCAAGAGCTTCTTCTAGAGCACTACCCCCAAACTTAGGGTCAACATTACTCTCCGTAAGGCCTAGCACTATGGCTTGAATTTCAGGGTCTGTAGAGTCTTTAAAGTACTCGAGAGCTTCTTCTAGTTCAAAAGTTTGGTCACCTAACTGACTTAAGAGAATTGTCTCATCAAATTCATCTAAGGAATCACCAAATAAAGTGTCGTCCCAATTATCCTGAATTACATCCTGAACTAAAGTGCTAATCATATTCACTTCCTCCAAGTCATCGGAAGGTTGTCTAGTAACATTAAAGACATTTAGTTCAGTGGTCATATTACCAAAGGATATATTCATAAGTCCGGTCCTACAGTTGATTATAGCATTAGATGTGGCTAAAAATGGGCGACCTAAAATCACCGGTATTTGAGCACTAGGGTCCTGAACGGGTTGAGTGTCTAAAACAACAAAATCCACTGGATAAATAAATTTATCAACCTAAATCACAACATCCTCTATGACACCACGAGGGACTTTGAGACCTATCGCCTAACTGTAGGGTCATTTTAGTCTGTTTCAACTCACCAAGACCTAGTTTGGGTGTACACATGGTACGGGAGTAGGTTAACACTGGCTCCTAAGTCAAGTAATTCTTTATCAACCATGTGATTACCAATCATACAAGATATGGTTGGGCATCCAGGGTCTTTATACTTAGGGGCTGTTTGGTTCAAAAGGATTGAACTTACCTGACCAGCTAAAAAGGCTTTCTTATGGACATTAAGGCTTACGCTTTCGAGTACAAAGATCCTTAAGAAACTTGGCATAAGCGAGGCATTTGCCTAATTGCTTCTAATAAAGGAATATTTATGTTTACCCGCTTAAAAATCTCCATTATTTCGTTGAAAGTCGACTCTCTCTTAGTTGGAACTAACATTTTGTGGATATGGGGCTCTGGGCACAAAATGAGATCTATCGGGAACCACATTGGCATCACTAGAAATTTTATCGGTCTCTTGACTAATGGCTCCTGCAGGGCTCATCTTGGGAACTAGAATGGGAACTAGAAGGTGGATCTACAAGTATGTCCACTATTAGGCATGGCTACCTTATTGTCTACCGTTTTACCACTCCTAAGGGTTGTTACAGAGTTCACATGATTGAACTCTTTCTCTCTAGAGGATACTTCATGAACTGCTCTAGTATTGGGTAGTGGTTGACTGGGTAACTTGCCTTTCTCTCTTTCGCTCAAAAACTCTGCAATTATACTAACCTGGTTTTTTAGTTCTGAAATAGCCTGAGAGTTTTCCTGTAAACCTTTCTTAACCGTTTGCTTAAACTCTGCAGGTGTTATGAGATAAGATGGTCGAGACTCTTCTAAACTCATGATTTTTTTATCCGACAGCGATTTCGAAATCTCGATCTGGCCCTAAATGGTTCTTAGTATACCCAAAACCTGAGGAAGTCTGAGAATTACTAGACTGGCCTTGACTCTGGCCCTTAGACCAAGAGAAATTCGGGTGGTTTCTCCAACCAGGGTTATAGGTATCGGAATATGGATCAAATCTCTGACTGTTTTCAAACTTAGAGTTGTTATAAAGAGCATGGGCTTGCTCTTCGTATCTAGCATGGTGTGACCCTTGATTCATTTCTAAGGCTTCTGGACGCCTAAGAATGTCCGACCCATAATCAAATCTATCGATCCTATGGATAGGATTTCTAGGTATTTCTGGTTCTCTCATTGAAGCCCATTGACGAGTCTTCTCAGCTAACTCGATGAACTCGTCGAAACATTCATCTGGGTCTTGATGGGTAAATTCTCCACCACTAATTGTTTTTACCTGCATACGGGTTTCACTATCAAGGCCCTCATATAAAATTTGGGCCATGTGGGCTTTTTCAAAGCCGTGATGTGGACACTGGTATAACAATTCACTAAACCTTTCTACATAATCATGAAGTTTTTCACCTAATTTCTGCTTAAAGGTTTGAATAGACCGAAACAAGAGAGAGTCTTATGGTGTGGGTAGAATTTCTTAACAAATGCCTCTACAAGACCATCCCAAGTGGTAATTGTTTTAGAAGGAATAAAGTGATACCACTCTTTGGATTTCTCATAGAGAGAGAAGTGAAACAAACGTAACCTAAGCACATCTTTGGAGACATTCGGATAGTTCATTGTGTCACAAATCATTTCAAAGTCTCTTATGTGGGTATACGGGTTCTCATTCTCTAACCCCTAAACTTACGAAGCAAGCCAATAGTCTCAGTCTAATATCAAATTGGACCGTAGAATGCGGTGGAACTACACTGGTCACGCACTACCCTAGACGGGTTCAAACGATCCCTAAGGGTTTTTATCGGGACCTCATCATCCTTTTCCTCAACCATTTTGGCAAAATCAGAAGTATTAAGGATAGTTTCCTCACCGTGAGAAGAACGTCCAAAAATAGGACTTTCTAGATTAAGGTAGTCAAGATTCTTGTTTCCTAAAATATCACTTCTAGGTTTTCACGCATAAACCGTCCTAGAGCGTCTCTCTTACGTTGGCATACAAGAATTCAACAAAATGTGCACATGCAAATGTTGGGCTAACTAATTTAGGTAAGCTTGGGTTACCTACACGAAATATACCCAAAGGTACGAGGTCGAGGTTTGTGGACTTTGTTGGTAACTCCCATAAGGCCCAAGGCACGGGTTCAGCTTACTAATCCACCAGTTTTCCTAAACTCGGTAGTCTGACGAAGATGCAATTGGTGTGTGCAGCGTTTTTTTTTTTTTTTTTTATAAATAAAGTATTAAAAACAAACAAAAACAAATAAAAGAAAATTACAAGTCTAAAAATAAAGAAAAAAAAAACTACCAAAAATAAAAGTCCTTAAAAATAAAATCTTCGGCTTTCTCCTTTTATGGCAAGTCCAACTTTTCAACTTCCGTTTCAAGCAAAACCTGCACAACAAAAACAAAAATACCAAAGGCGTAAAATAGAAGAAAAAAAATAATCTAAAAAAAATAAAAATAATATATATACAAAACCTAAAAAAAAAATGCAAAACCTAAAACCTAAACCTAAATACAAGTCCGCGTCGGCGGCGCCAAAAACTAATGTAGTTTTGAAGTGGTAAGTAGAGTATCGTTCTCGGACTTGGGAAGTTGTTGATTTTAGGACTTACTTAAATAAAATACTAGAAACAAAGAAAAGATTTTAACAAAGTTGAGAGTTACTGGGACTAAGGATTCCACCAAACTCATGTTCTATGGTTCAATTATTAATTCTTTGACAATTATAGCTCCAAAAATAATAGTTATTGACTCTAAATCTTTGCCAAGGTAGATTTTATAAAACATTAATTGTAAATGGTAAGCATGGATTATCAAAACACCTAAGCTAAGCATAACCCATCAAACTAAATCACAACTAATTAATTTAAAATCATAATTCAAATTATATTAATGCAAAAAGTCGTAAAAGAATTTAATAAAATTACCATAGTGTTGAGAATTGGCTTCCTCCGTCATCCCATCGATGGGGTTTAGCTCCTCATATCAAAAACACGCACAAAATAATAATACATAGCTCAAAAAGGTGTTTTATTGAAGAAATTGTATAAAATGTAGATTTGTAATATTTGTAATGGTGTTACAAACGTCATTCGTTACAAGTTTCTAAGATCGTCGAAGAACGATAGTTGTTTGACTCTGTCGTTGTATTTAAGACTTCATGAACATTCTTCGTGTTCTTCGTAATGACACTTCGAAGTGTAAAATGCAACTCCTTCTCTTCTTCTTTTCTCTCGCTGCTACAACTCCTCTGCAGCTTGATTTACTGCCTCCAATCGACCCCAAACTCTCCGACCCCCTTTCTAGGACTCGTACCAACCTTTATATAGGCAACAGGGTAATTAAATCTCTCCAAAATCTTCGATATCTTTTCCAATATTTTTTATTCCTCTTCACGGCCAAGTCACGTATAATATCCCCTTCAAATCTTCTTACGCGTCTCTGATTAGTTGTATCTTCTCCAAACTTGGTAATATGAATCCTGCGAGAATATCTTCTCCTCTGTTTATTTAACACTTCCTTGATTAAAAAACTACCAAAGCCGTAACTTGAGTTTTCCATTTTGAACGAAACTTGATAAGGAAATAGATGATTTCTTCCTGTCCAAATCCATCACAATCCCTGTTTTGATCCAAACTTCCTCGTACAGAAATAGTTGAATCCTAATAGCCCACGTAATCTCCAAAAATACAGCTTAAACTCCGAGAATAGTTCCACTGGCCTATTTTATCAAACCGGTCAATTCATCCCTTTTTTCTCGAAACTAACTCAACTACCAATCCTGTTGCACCATAACAGGCCCAATCCTACATAATTCTGTAAGAAAGTCCGAGTAAAACTCGTCCAACAATTGCCTAGAAAATCGCCGTTGTCTGGTTTCTTTTCCCGTGAAAACTTTATTTGAAAGGTAGGGATGGAGTGCCCTTTAGCAAGTTCAGGGGTGCGAATATCAGTTGGGTGGATCTTAACAATTGGGGTGCAAATAACAGTTGGGGTACCCCTTAGCAAATGAGGTTCCCCTTATCCAAATGAGGGGTCCGAATAGTAAGTTTCTCCCACGAGCACAAAAACTACTTTTCGAGCCAATTTTCCCGCGAAAACTTATTTCTCCAAAAACACCTACAAAAACATAAAATAATCAAATAAGTATAAAATCGAGCACCAACAATACAGATAAATGAAATCAAAATAGACACATAAATGTGTCTATTAGGCTCAGGAATGTTACCTACAATTAAAACTGCAAGTGCACAGTGACAGATTGTGTAAAGTGCAAGCACAGGTCGATCCACAGGGACTTGGAGAGTGTTAAGGTGATTGTATGGTCTACTAAACTGATTTTCAACAAGCGGTGACACAAAGATGGTTTTTATTGGTGTCGATACGACAAGATTTAGCAGTGATTGTAGTTCTAAGACAGAAAGTATGCAAAATAGATTGTAAACAAAGGCTAAAGAGCACTAGGGTGATTGAATTCACCTCCTAATCCTATACTAAGGTAATACAACTCAAATTATGCTCTTGTACTTCCTTGAAGGTCTCGGTTGGATAAATTATCAACCGATTTCACTAATTCTCCCCTAGTATTGGTTGTCTTCTTACGATTGTTGATGGTGGATTTTCGTTTAAGGTTAAATTTGTAAAAAAACCTTTAAAATCACAACGACATCTTGTAAAAGATAAAGCCGTTTTATAAGTGACGGATACTCCTCACTTAATTCACCAAGAACGGAGCATGTAGCAACAATCCCTTCCTGTGAATTTCATATCAGTCTTGTATTTCCTGTACTCATTATCAGTGTGGCATGACGACTGAGTGTTACTCTGTAAGAGTAACACGAACCTCCAAGCACTATAATGAAACCATGTACGAAATACCCGTATAGGTCGATTCGGTGTGTTATACTAGCCCGAGTTCCTCTAGTGTGTTATACTAGCCCGATTGAGCCCTCTCGGTGTGTTATACTAGCCCGATTGAGCATCCGGACTTGACTGTATCGGGGTCTCCGGATATGATCTCGATCGTGATCGTCCAACTCCACAAGCATGATTGGATGACCACAACATCAATTCCATCACCCTAAGCATGGTATGGAATACCCACGGCCTTAGTTTGCTGTGATATGACTGATCGCAGCTCATCCAACTCCACAAGCATGATTGGATGACCACGATCAATTCCATCACCCCCAAGGTATGGAATACACACGGCCGACCCCGCATGGTCGCACCATTGGCCTTCACAAGAAACCATCCATACCAAGCATTATGGACTTAAAACCCTAAATTAGGGTTTGCGGCATATTACATGTGCCGCAACGGTCTCAACCATCCATCTTCGCAGGCATAGATGGAGGGTGTAGATGTAGACTCAAAGGGCCCGGAGCATGTCGACACAATCACCATGTGACCGCCTACACACATGACCGTCGGTCAAATCCAACCATGGTTGGTTACAACAAATTCGTCCGCCCAAAAGAGCATGGTCGCGGCTTTGAAAGCCAAAATTAGGGTTTCAAGTCATCACGCGCGTCCATCTTCTCCGTACGAATGGAGGGTCACTGAGATTGATTAACCAAGGCCGGGTCATACCAAAGATGACCACCGTGGGCCCATCTACCTCCTCTTGCGGTCGGCCAAGGCATACCATGCCCTGGCTAATCCAAAACGCCCGACCAAACTCACGGTTACATCTCCCAAATCCTAAACCGATCTCGACCGCTCAACTTCACCGGATGATTTGAGTGGCTTAGATCACGTTTTCATGGGGTAATCGGTATAGGTGTGAACACTAGCCTACCACCTACACGGTGGTATGATCGACCAAGACCGACCAAGATGGGTCGTCTTGGGAACGCACGCCCAAACTTGGGATGTCATGCGGTTTCCAACTCCTTTGCGGCAAGGGATTTTCCCAGCAAACCGATCTCAACCACTCTTTGACTGGCCAAATTGAGTGGCCTAGATTGCATCTTCATGAGACGGTGAGACATGGACGTGTACACCATCATGCCGTCAACACGCATGTATGGCCTGGCCCTCACAAAATCCTTCCCATGCTTGGTTTCTGACTAAGTCAAGAGTGATGCTTGCACACCTCTTTAAAAACCCTAATTTCATCAACGGCCTAGATGAGTGTCTCAAACATCATCTCATCCATCCGACTTCACCAGCTTGGTTATACAACCCCGGTCAGAGTTATTTGGTTAGTGAGGAGTCATTACCCATCACTTTACCACATCGTAATGCAGACTCGATAAAATACACACGATACTCCACAAGTATCGACTTTCCAATAACACAAATTATTCAATTCAGCATTACATGCTATCTTCCGTGGATCCACGATCCGCATTCAGGACATCAATCATGTCACAAATCGGGGATACTTATCGGGGTATTGGTCCGGCGGTTTACAGCGTGCGCAGTGCAACGCGCCATCACAAGAACGTGTTAGAGGTCATGGACGGTTAGAGATGGACTGGAAAAGTGGGCAAGATCGGTCGTATGTTACCGACACACAACTCCACTACTCCATCATTCCACTACCTCCACTTCCCATGAGAAACGTGAATGAGGCTCAATGACTTGTATAAAATAGGGTCTCCGCCCTATTTCCAACAACAAAAAGGAATAACGGAGAACAACACAAGTTCGCATGACGATAAACCAAGTGTTAATACAAACCGTATTCAAACACTCGAGCTCGCTTGCATCAACCGTAAGCTTGCTCATCTTTCATACTAAGTCATAAGCAAGCCAACACCTTCACAATCTCAACACCTTCTTCGCTTCCCTCCTAAGATCAACCCCATCTCCTTCACTTTGTGACCAAAACAAGTCCTGAACTAGCCATTTCTTGGTTTAGCCGATCACAGCCTATTGATCTCTCGAACTACAAGCACTCACCGCGCAAGTTGCATTTGTTGAAGGTTTAGATTCATTCCTCATCCACACCCCAAATTACCACCTGCAGGAGTAGTTTTCACCCATCAACAATTGGCGACCACAAAGGAGATTAATCTCTCGGTTGTAAAGTCAATTTCTTCGAAATTCAATTCAATTTCATCAATCTCAAAAGGGTAGATCTTAGAATCGATTCAATCAAAAAAATCATTATGGTGGAATTAAGGTCCGGTCAAGAATCAATTTCGATGGAGACGTTGTGGATAACAATCCCGGTGTTGGAAGTACCACAATGGAGCTACCGGGTCAACACATCTCGTGGAGCCGTCACTTCTACCACTAGCACCATGTAGCAAGCAGATATCCCAAACAGAATAACTCCTCCCATCACTGTGAGCTGAGCACCGCAAATCCCGGCATCTCTTCGAGCGTAATGCCTCCAAAGGGTTACCAGAGCAACAACTTTCACTCCTCCACCAGACGAGGAGCCGGAGACACAAGAGGAAGTCCGCCGTCTAGTACCATTAATTTGATGGAGAAACAGAAATTCTTGCTAAAACTCAAATGAGATATGGCCGCAACTCGTAAAGAGGTACTCACTTTCCTTAAAACTTTGATCGAACGATTACCGCAAGATTCACGGCAACCCTGGAGTCGGCGAGAGATGCATTCAATACACCCTGAGCAGTGTTCCCACTCGCACCACATGAATGAAGAAACTCGTGTTGCTCCCGAGCGCCAAGGGGAGAGAGGCCAGTCTTTCCAACTTCATTACGCGTGAAGATCTAGAGCGACTTCTCCAAAATCGAGGGAAAGGGGACCGAACGGGACATACACCAACATCAGCCGCTTTACCCTCAAGATGTGCAACGGATTCCTCTACCAAGAGGTTACACCTCTCCCCGCTTCTCCTCTACGACAGATGGGTAATGCTCGTGAACACATTTCTCGATTCTTGAAGCCTTGGGGAACATGAATACAATCATGTTTTACGCCTAAAAGAATTCTCAAAATCACTCACTGGGAGTGGGCATACACCTGGTACAACAACATTGCGCCTAACAAAGATATCCAATTGGAGCGAGATGGTCGTGCTTTCTACAGAAGTATTTCTTCGTGTCAACCGAACAAATCACGTTTTCAGCACTGGAAGAATTCTCCAGTGTAACAATGAACATCCCAACGACTTCGTTAAAAGATCTGTAACCAAGCACTTTGGATCACACGACCCGAATGTTAACCGAACGGAATTGGTGGAATCATGCATCAATGGGATGATACCCATATACCGCGCTCTCGTTAGAGAACTGGCTTTCAAACATTCTATGAACTCCACTAAGCCGCAAAACGTTCAAAGAACAATCAGACCAAAGATTACTAGAGAGAACCGAGTTGTTCGAAGTGAAGATTTGCGTGAAAGTCGAGGAAGGTAAGGCCTCAATAAACAAACAATACAACACTGGCCCTTCGTGAGTGTGGTAAGCGGAGGAGAAAAGAGGAAAGCTTCGATAATGCAACAACAAACCAAGCGAACATCCTCGGCACACAAGACTTCGTCTCAAAAAAGGAATGATAAAACTCCGCACAAACGCCAAAGACACGGTTTCCTTTTCCCATGAATGAAGTGATAGAGCTCTTGGAAGCGTGGATCCAAGATGATGCCGTAAAACTACCCCTATCAAAGCGCGTCCTCCGACCGAGGAAGAAATAGCAGATCCTGAGATCATCGTTGCTACCACAAAGTTGGTCCATCATCCAACCAAAGATTGCAACAAAGTTGAAACAAATATTCGTGAAAAGGTAGAGACCGGGAACTCCATCTTGGAAACGAAGGTGTTCATAGAGATCCTCTACCTATCGTAGAATCGCATGATTTCCGGGGGACTCTGTTCGCAAGACCGTGCATCTATGATGGAGCACATGTGTGAAATCTTATATTTCTCCAAGGGGCAGCCACAAGACATATTTGCGCCCTCAACCACGTTGTGTCGCAAAGGTCAGATCCCGAACCGGTCCAAGAACCTCGCTCTTTCCCGAAAGATGCGAGCAAAAGGAATCGGGGACTCCCTAACTGTCACTCGTTTGAGAGGCGTTGAGTTTGATAACGCGTTGATCGATACGGCTTCCGAATTTAACATCATTATCGCCAAGACCTTGAGAGCGGCAAAGATTTCGGCAGGAGGCTACTCGTCACCCAACCTGTGGTCAAAGATTCGTGGAGGAGAGCTTAGAGATGCGTATGGATACATCGACCTTGAAGTCAAATTGGGAGATGCCTCAACACGAGCAAAGTTCTATGTAGTCAAAGATCATCCCAACTACGACATGATCCTAGGGCGCTCTTGGATGCATGACAACAAAGCCATACTGGAAGTCTGTCCTCTACCGGTTTCGATACCTGAAAGAGTCTCCAACACGCCATTTGGACTACCTGATGACTGTCCGCTGCCGCACCAACAACTTGCCAATATGACACAACTTCCGGAAAGAGCCTGTCGGCATACACTGAAAGGTTCAGGTCTCAAGTAAGTCTCATCACACAACCCTCCTTGCAAACTACCGCCCTCATTCGACAAGTTCGAGATGGCTCAACCGACAAACCAACCCCGGCTAGGAGATGTGAATGGGAAGCCGCCTTTCAAACGTTTTATCGAGCATAGAAGCCGTCTTGGTCAAAGACAACAAGGCCAAGGTCCAAGTGTCCGCACGCTCAAACCCATTCGGATCAAACCCATTCGGAATTGGAGACCTAGTGACGAAGGCGACTACATTCAATGTTGGAAACATGACGGTGAAGATGACCACTCTACCCGCCTCACCCACCAAAAGAGAAGATGAACAGGTACACTGCAGCGAGATGTTATCCTAGGTGGCTACCGCAAGCTCATCAACGCCGATAACCCGGAGGGCATAACAGTTCACTCACGATGGCTCAAACCTTACCGAACTTAAGATACTCGTGCTACCACTTTCCAAAGATCCTACACACCTTAAAGCGCTCTATATTTTTCCAGCGTGTTTCCTTTTATAATTTCATGTCATATTTGTAATCCCTCCAGAAAATGATTGCAATACTTGCATTCATAGCTAGGGTTTCAATTTTCAATTTTCAATTGAAGCATTATTTTCATCCGAGAACCTCTTTACTCCTAAAAACACCAACTCTCGAGTCAGCTTAAATCAATTAATCGGAGCAAGAAAAGAAACCCTAAGCAAACATCTCACGGGATGAAGGAAATAGAACGTGTGCGGAAAATGATTTGAGCCATCCGCCCCGGCAAAGCCGGGGAAGATATTGCATCACGTGTCCGTGGATATTCCATTACAAAGATAACTTCTTTTATCACTAAGAATTATGTATGAAGCACCCTTGCGCCCGAGAAGGTTCGATTCTGGTCTTGGCAAAGGATTCAAAAGGAAAGCTTTATTCAAATAATCAAAAGAAAAACCTTGAACTCACCGCCATCGAGTACAAGGAAGATGTTCGAGCATGCGTAATATACTTGGAAAGAAAAACAAAACAAAAGAAATTTCAATCATCAAGAGGGTCGGTCTCGCCCACATCACCGTCGCCCTCCGTCACTGTCGATGCACCTCCTCCGGATCTTCCTCAACTTCGCATCGCCGGCATCCCCGCCGCAGCAGCAAGCAGCGCACTCCATCCCAACATCTTCAGCAGGAGCATCAAAGGGCATAGCAACACCAGGGGCCACACAAATTGCCTTGAATGTTCAGGTTAAATCCTGTATCAGAATCAAGGATTATCACGCCGTCCTGAACCGGGTAATCACACTTGCCTTCATTCGGGGGTCGTTCATGCTCAACTCTCCGCCTCTTCAACCGCGCCGCAAATCTCTCTCGCTCTTGCGCTTACTAGTGTCCGCAGCGTTTCCTCGCGCCTCCGCCGCTCCTCCATGTCAATTGGGCTGAAAGTGCACGGATACGTCCTCTCCGACAATACGAAGGTGGGAGATAGACATCCCCTCGTATAGCACGGCCGACTTCACGAAGAGGAAGATCGATCTTAGCCATCACTTCTCCATGCGCATGGTTCTCGTGCTTGTCAACTTCAAAACTTCTTTCTCGGGGAAGCAACAGAATGAGCGTCTACCGCTTCCATGATAATCTCTTGAGAGAAGAAGAGGTTATGAGCACACACAAAAAAAAGAGAGGATCATCAAAACTATCGATCGCCTAATCGAGAAAATCGAGAAGACTCACGAGATACCTCGGGATATAGAATAAACGACCACGTTGAGATGATTCTTTATAATCTCACAAGTTTCCATTAATCCCGTAAGGAAGAGAAGTCTCTACTTACCACCTATGAAGGCTACTAATTCGGGATAACAATCAACAAGGCTTATCAAATATACCCGAGCAAGGCCGTGTATAACTAAGGAAGTACACTCGAAGGAGCTGGCTTCGAGCTCATACATGTACAAGAGGAACCAAAGCGACCACCGGATCAAGTCCCGCTTCTTCGCATCCTCTCAATCAAGACCAACTAGCCTCCGGAAACGCCTCGACAATGTGAAACTATCCCAGAAATATGTATTCACTCCGGCTTGGTCATTTCTAGTATGTCACCATCTCATGCCTACCACACAATAGTGTAACCATTATGTGCTAGGCAGGGGACTTAATGTTGATGGTGGATTTTCGTTTAAGGTTAAATTTGTAAAAAAAAAACCAGAAAATCATGCGCTGACATCTTGTAAAAGATAAAGCCGTTTATAAGGACGGATACTCCTCACTTAATTCACCAAGAACGGAGCATGTAGCAACAATCCTTCGTGAATTTCATATCGGTCTTGTATTTCCCCGTACTCATTATCGGTGTGGCATGACGATCGAGTGTTACTCTTATTGAGTAACACGAACCTCCAAGCACTATAATGAAACCATGTACGAAATACCCGTATAGGCTGATTCTCGGTGTGTTATACTAGCCCGAGCCCTCTCGGTGTGTTATACTAGCCCGATTGAGCCCTCTCGGTGTGTTATACTAGCCCGATTGAGCATCGGACTTTGATCGTATCGGTCTCCGATATGATTCGATCGCAGTCATCCAACTCCACAAGCATGATTGGATGACCACAGATCAATTCCATCACCCTAAGCATGGTATGGAATACCCACGGCCTTAGTTTGCCAGATATGATTCGATCGCAGATCATCCAACTCCACAAGCATGATTGGATGACCACAGATCAATTCCATCACCCCAAGCAGGTATGGAATACACACGGCCACCCCGCATGGTCGACCATTGGCCTTCGCTTGCCAAGAAACCATCCATACCAAGCATTATGGACGGAAAACCCTAAATTAGGTTTGCGGCATATTACATGTGCCGCGAAACGGTCTCAACCATCCATCTTCGCAGCATAGATGGAGGGTGTAGATGTAGACTCAAAGGGCCCGGAGCATGTCGACACAATCACCATGTGACCGCTACACACATGACCAGTCGGTCAAAGCCAACCATGGTTGGTTACAACAAATTGGTCCCGCCCAAAAGAGCATGGTCAGCGCGGCTTTGAAAGCCAAAATTAGGGTTTCAAGTCATCACGCGCGTCCATCTTCCTCCTCCTACGAATGGAGGGTCACGATTGGATTAACCAAGGCCGGTCATACCAAAGCATGACCACCGTGGGCCCATCTACCTCCTCTTGCGGTCGGCCAAGGCATACCATGCCCGGCTAATCCAAAACGCCCACCAAACTCACGGGGTTACATCTCCCAAATCCTAAACCGATCTCGACCGCTCAACTTCATAGGATGATTTGAGTGGCTTAGATCACGTTTTCATGGGGTAATCAGGTATAGGTGTGAACACTAGCCTACCACCTACACGGTGGTATGATCGACCAAGACCGACCAAGATGGGTCGTCTTGGAACGCACGCCCAAACTTGGGATGTCATGCGGTTTCCAACTCCTTTGCGGCAAGGATTTCTGCCAAAACCGATCTCAACCACTCCTCTTTGACGGTCAAATTGAGTGGCCTAGATTGCATCTTCATGAGACGGTGAGACATGGACGTGTACACCATCATGCGTCAACACGCATGTATGGTCGGCCCTCTACAAAATCCTTCCCATGATGCTTGCGCACCTCTTTAAAAAAACCCTAATTTCATCAATCGGCCGCAGATGAGTGTCTCAAACATCATCTCATCCATCCGACTTCACCAACTTGGTTATACAACCCCGGTCGAGTTATTTGGTTAGTGAGGAGTCATTACCCATCACTTTACCACATCGTAATGCAAGACTCCGCATAAAATACACACGATACTCCACAAGTATCGACTTTTCAATAACACGGTTATTCAATTCAAAGCATTACATGCTATCTTCCGTGGATCCACGATCCGCATTCCGACATCAATCATGTCACAAACTGGGGATACTTATCGGGGTATTGGTCTGGCGGTTTACAGCGTGCGGCGCAGGCAACGCGCCATCACAAGAACGTGTTAGGAGGTCATGGACGGTTAGAGATGGGTGGAAAAGTGGGCAAGACTGGTCGTATGTTACCGACACACAACTCCACTACTCCATCATTCCACTACCGTACAACCAATCACAAAGCTAATTTGATCAATCTAGCTAACTATTACTCCTATTTCAATTAAGCACAGCAAGAACACAAACTTGAATATGAATTAACTCAACATATTATTAAGGGTTTCATCTACACCCTAGCAAAGTGATTTAGAACATGGTAACAGTAATTAAAACAGAATTAAATTAAGCTAACAACTAAACCCTAAAAATTCCGAGAGATTCTTACACAGAGAAAAATTCTATTTATACCTAAAAAAACTTCTTCTCTAACCCTAAAAATCGAAATTAAATGCAAACCCTATTCACCAAAGACTCTGAATTGGTTGTCCCCTCTTCCAATTACTTCTGCAAGCCATTAATGCGATGTTGGGAGAAACCCTAACCCCATCTATCTCGAACTCAGCTTCTAGGGTTTTGGGAGAAGCTAAGATGGAGATAGCTAGAGCTAGGAGATGGTGAAGGTGGCTGTGCTGGTGGCTGCTCATAGGCGGTCGGGGATGGAGGTGATTGATGGCTCTGAAAAATTGGTCGGGGGAGGAGATGAGGGTTCTGGTTCTTGTCGGGAGAGAAAGAGAGAAAAATTGATAGGAGTGTTTGGTTCTTTGCTCGGTTAGGTGAAGAAGATAGGCGGCTAGGGTGTTGAGCAGGCGTAGTGAATTCTGATGCATGGTAAGGAGAAGACGTTGGATGAAGCTGCTTGATCTAATCTAACGGCTCAGGATGCCGGCGGGCTTGGATTCGGGTATTGGATAGCTTAAGCCCATGTCTTTGTAAACAGGTTGCAACTGATGCGCAAGCGGGTTGCAACTTTCTCTTCCACAGTCGCTAGTCTCCAATTTTCTGCTCTTTTGTCTCTTCAATTCATTCAAGCATTATTCAGTACCTAAAAACACAAAATTAATTAGTACAAATATTTATTCTTGAAGACAGAGAAAATACAAAATTTGGGATAATATATGATTTTAAAGCGCAAAAGATGGATTAATTGCCAATAAAAAGGTTTAGAAATATGCAATATTTGGCACTCATCAAATACCCCCAAACCTGAATTTTACTTGTCCTCAAGTGAAACAGAAATTAATAAATCCTAACTATACCACTGTTGCTGGTCTCTCGAATGCATTTAGCGTATGCACTAAGCCTTTAAACCCCTAGGTGTCCCTAGTGGACGAGTTGTAGTCTCGTGAGGGTTTACCAGAGGTGTACCCACAAAACCTTTTCCAACTTCAGAGCGTAAAAGAGTCTCAAGCATCCAAGGAGCTATGAGGACATAGAGTTTCTGCATGCTAGTAACACGAAGTTAGAACTACCAAAGAACGCATTCTCATCTTTAAGAGTTGAGCGAGAAATAACCATACCATATGAAAGAATTCGGGTTCGAGAGTAATCACAAGCCTCGACTTCTGCCTCACCAATAGGGTTTTATGATAATTGCACTCAAAAATACCACTTTTCTAGTCTCTCATGTGTGCAGGCAGGAATAAAGAGAGAAATCCTGCACACGTTGAATGGTGGGAAGGAGAACCTTCCGAAATAATTTCTGGAGACTCCACAGAATTGTGGACAAAAAGAATCTTTTTCTGATGATCTCTAAGAAAGGAAATCAACCATTAGCAAGGATAGGAGTACTCACTTACCTTCACATCCGATCGGCAATCAACACCACTCTCATAGCATCCATAGAAACGTCTTCAATCTTCGATCTTCAACTGTTGATGATGAACTTCTGAACTTCGCAAAAACTTGACAATTTGTAACTTTTCTCTTCTATTTCCTTGTTTCTTGGAATTTTCTTCTTGAATTCTTCTTCTTTACCATGGTGGTATCAAAACTAAACTAAGAAAATAAACTATTTTTTTTTTTTAATAATTAAAACATGAAATGAAAATAACAACAAAAATAATGAAACTACTAACTCCATGGATGAAGGACTTTATCACTCAATTCTTGACAACCTGTATTGTCTTGATTTCATAAACTTCACTAATTCTCATCTTATTTTCTTTTCTTTGCTCTTGTAAAATAAGTCTTCACTAGTGTATAGAATTCTGCTTTTATCTTCGTATCTTCACTTGAATAAGACTTTTTCTTTTTGTTGCATGTAAACCTTGGACTATTTCAACTTTTCTTCAAATATTCCGACGTTGCTCTGCTCTGCTCGTTGATGATGATGTGTTTCTATGGATCTGTTGTGTTGTCGAGAGGGAGAGAGTGTGGTGTTAACTGCTAATCAAACTACAAGAAGGAGTTTTCATCTTTAGACGTCACCCTCATGATTGACAAAATTAGCACTCAAGAGATCAAAAATAGTGCTGAAAGTGGTGCGAAGTTGGGTAGCTCACCATTCCTACCCGGAATTGACGTACGGTGACACACACTCTAACATGACTTTTTAGATAGTCACAAAAAATGAAGGTCGGTGCGTCGCTTGATGTAAAAATGGGTAGTCTCCACTATGGGTGATCACAATTCTACTACCAAATATCTATTCAGCACCTAGTTCGCCCTCTGGCATGGTTAAATCCAACTTTAACGCTTTAATCAACTAAGAAACCCGATTGTGTTCTCCATTACTTCCAAGTTCAGTTATTTCAGTCAGACTCTCTATGTAAACATAGCTAGAAGCATGCTAGTGACTCTAAGATCTCTAAAAGTTGGAGGTTTTTATGTACATATTTACAAAGAGTTTTGAAATTTTTTGAATTTTTTGATTTTTTTTTTAAAACAAAAGACTAAAAACTCTATATGCAAAACACACCCCCAAACCTAAATCTAACATTGTCCTCATTGTGTCAACAGATGATAAGAATTTAAACAGTCACATACCATGAGAACTATGTTGAGTAGAGAAAAGGGAAGAGATTACCGGATGCAAGAGGATGTTACTAAACCATAGGAGGATGAATGCTTTGAAAGCAAACAACAAGAGCGCAAGACAAAAATTTTGGTTAGCACACATTAAAAAAAAGAAAAGGAAAAGGGAAAGAGAATGGATTTTTAGTCCATATGTATGTACACAAGTGAACTAGTTTAGTCCACATAGATGGGGTCTTCCAAGTCTACGGTCTCAACTTCTGGTGGAAGATGCTCCAGAAATGGTTTCAATATCTGACCATTGACCTTGAAGATGTTCTTGTTTGTTGGGTTTACAATTTCAACAGCTCCATGGGGGAAAACAGTACGTACCAAGAATGGACCTGACCATCGAGAACGTAACTTTCCTGGAAACAAATGCAAACGAGTGTTGTACAATAAAACTTTTTGACCAGGTGTGAAAGACTTGCGCAAAATGCGCTTGTCATGAAACACTTTTATTCTTTGTTTGTACATTTTGGCACTATCATATGCATCATTTTTTAACTCTTATAACTCATTGAGTTGAAGTTTTCTTTGGGTACTAGCCTTATCAATATCAAAGTTCAGTTTTTTTACAACCCAATATGCACGATGTTCTAACTCTACAGGTAGATGACAAGCTTTACCGTACACAAGTCTGTAAGGGAACATGCCAATGGGAGTCTTGTATGCAGTTCTATAGGCCCCCAAAGCATCATTTAAACGTAAAGACCAATCTTTCCTAGAAGGATTAACAGTCTTCTCAAGAATATGCTTAATTTCCCTATTAGAAACTTCTACTTGGCCACTGGTCTGAGGATGGTAAGGTGTTGCTACCTTATGAGTGATTCCATACTTGCGCACAAGTGATTCAAAAGGTCTATTGCAAAAATGACTACCTCCATCACTAATTATTGCTCTAGGTGTTCCAAAGCGGGAGAAAATGTTTTCTTTAAGAAAAGAAAAAACAACTTTATGATCATTTGTTTTGGATGCAATGGATTCTACCCACTTAGAGACATAATCAACAACAACAAGAATGTACAACTTACCTTCAGAGTTAGGAAATGGACCCATGAAATCAATACCCCACACATCAAACAGCTCAACAATCAAAATGGTCTGTAAGGGCATCATGTTTCGTTTAGAGATACTTCCTAATTTCTGGCATCGGTCACAAGCAACACAAAAAGCATGGCTATCTTTAAACAATTTTGGCCAATAAAAACCACTCTGCAAGATCTTTGCAGCAGTTTTCTTGGCACTAAAGTGGCCTCCACATGCATGGTCATGACAGAAAGAGATGACATCCCTTTGTTCAGAATTGGGGACACATCTCCTAATGATTTTGTCTTGGCAAAGATTTTAAACAGATATGGGTCATCCCAAAGGAAATGTTTAACTTCAGCCAAGAATTTAGAACGGTCTTGTTTAGACCAATGCAAAGGCATTCTACCTGTAGCAAGGTAGTTCACGATATCAGCAAACCACAGCATTTCAGACACAAGCATCAATTGTTCATCAGGGAATGATTCTCTAATCAGCATGGATTCATTAACAGATTCAACATTCAACCTAGACAAGTGATCAACAACAACATTTTCTGATCCTTTCTTATCTCGAATTTCGAGGTTGAACTCTTGTAACAAGAGTATACATCGAATTAGACGAGCCTTAGCATCTTTTTTAGACAAAAGATATTTCAACGCAACATGGTCAGAATATATGATGACTTTATACCCTATCAAATAAGATCTAAACTTATCCAATGCAAACACAACAGCTAGCAACTCTTTCTCAGTTGTTGAATAATTCATTTGAGCATCATTAAGTGTTTTACTAGCATAGTAGATCACATAAGGGAGTTTGTCTACTCGCTGACCTAAAATAGCTCCTACAGCATAGTCAGACGCGTCACACATAATTTCAAATGGTAAGGTCCAGTCGGGTGGTCTGACTATAGGGGCAGATGTAAGGAAAGCCTTTAATTGCTCCCATGCTTCCTTACACGCATCATCAAATACAAATGCAACATCTTTTGCAAGAAGATTACACAAAGGTCTTGAAATTTTACTAAAGTCTTTGATGAATCGGCGGTAAAAACCGGCATGGCCTAAGAATGATCTTATGTCCCTCACAGAACGAGGTTGAGGCAAGTGTTGAATGAGATAAACCTTGGCTTTATCTACTTCTATGCCTTTTTCCGAGATGATATGCCCTAGAAAAATGCATGAGTCAACCATGAAATGACATTTTTCCCAATTCAAAACCAAATTCTTTTCCTTACACCGAATCAGCACACGATTAAGATGATGCAAACATTCATCAAAAGAAGACCCAAAGACAGAAAAATCATCCATGAAAATTTCAAGAAACTCATCTATCTTGTCGGAAAATATGCTCATCATGCAACGTTGAAAAGTAGCGGGTGCATTACACAACCCAAAAGGCATGCGACGATAAGAAAATGTTCCATAAGGACACGAAAATGTGGTCTTATGTTGGTCTTCGGGTGCTATGTGAATTTGGTTGTATCCTGAATAGCCATCTAAGAAACAGTAGTACCTATGTCTCGACAACCTTTCTATTATTTGGTCAATGAAAGGCAGGGGAAAATGGTCTTTCTTTGTTACTGTGTTCAATTTTCTATAGTCAATACAAACTCGCCACCCTGTGGTCACACGGGTGGGGACAAGCTCATTCATTTCATTTTGAACTACAGTAATGCCAGACTTTTTGGGTACCACTTGAATGTGACTGACCCATTGGCTATCTCTGAACCGGGTAAATGATACCCGCATCAAGCAATTTCAAAATCTCACCTTTAACAACATCTCTCATATTGGGGTTAAGTCTCCTTTGCATTTCCCTAGATGGTTTAGTATTTTCCTCAAGATTTATGTGATGCATGCAAATTGTGGGACTTATACCTCTAAGGTCTGAGATGGTCCAACCTAAAGCTTCTTTATGTTCTTTAAGCACTTCTAAAAGTTGACTTTCCTGTTCTGTGTCTAAACATGATGCAATAATCACAGGAAAAGTATCAGAATGACCTAAGAAAGCATATTTCAAAGTATCCGGTAATGGTTTCAAATCAAGCTTAGGTGGTTCATTAAGAGATGAGGCAGATTCGGAATCAGAGAGTGGAAGTGGTTCCACTGCAATCTGCCATTTAGAAATATCCATGGGTGGACAGATTCAAGCAAAGAGTGAATTTCACCAATGTACTTAGACTCAAAGAGATCTAAGTCAAAGTTATCTAAACATTCTTGCAAAGGGTCCACTGACAAATTGTCAGGCAATGAGTCTTGGATCAGACTCTCAATCATGTTAATCTCATGCAAATCAGTATCATCACAATCAATGGGTTGTTGACTAGTGTTAAAAACATTCAGTTCTACGGTCATGTTACCAAAAGATAATTTCAGCACTCCATTACGACAATTTATGATAGCATTGGACGTTTCCAGGAAAGGACGTCCTAAAATAACATGAATGTGATTATCTGGGTTTTGCACAGGTTGAGTATCTAAGACGATGAAGTCCACAGGAAAGAAAAATTTATCAACCTTGATTAACACATCTTCAACAATGCCACGAGGGATTTTCACAGATCTGTCCGCTAATTATAGCGTAACAGGAGTGGGTTTCAGCTCCCCAAGACCCAGCTGCACATACACAGAGTATGGCAATAGATTCACACTTGATCCTAAGTCTAGTAACGCCTTTTCGACCACATGGTCACCTATGATGCATGTAATTGTTGGACTACCTGGGTCTCTAAACTTTGTTGGAATCTTGTTTTGAATTATTGAGCTCACCTGCTCAGTGAGAAAAGCACGCTTATGCACATGAAGCTTTCGCTTTTGTGTGCACAGATCCTTCAAAAACTTAGCATAGGTAGGTATCTGCCTGATTGCTTCGAGAAATGGAATGTTTATGTTAACTCGTTTGAACATTTCCAAGATCTCGTTGTACTGGTTACCCCCTTTCTGCTGCACCAACCTTTGTGGGAATGGAGCAACAGGCACATGACATGGCAAAGAAACATCTATATCAGTAGGACTTTTAGATTTATCAACATGCTTAGATCCATTTTCTACAGTAGATGTTTTCTGCGGTGTTATGTGTACTGGTGAGTCTGATTTAGACTCGCTTGGTTGTGGTACACCTACATTGTTCTCAATAACTTTACCACTACGAAGAGTGGTGACAGCATTCACGTGACTATGTGAAGTTTCATTGCAAGTTGAAGTACTTGCCTGAAATGCACTTTTTGGATTTTGTTGGGGTTGACTAGGGATTTTGCCTTTTTCTCTCTCATTCAATGCATCACAAATTTGACCCATTTTTAAGTTCTAGACTTGTGAAACGTTGGTCGGTGGTCTTATGAAGTTGTAAAAGATTTTGGGTCAACAGACCGACACTATCTTCAAAGCTAGGCTTTTTCTCTACAGGGTACTATGTGTGTGGTTGAATTTGGGGGTTTCTAGGATATGAGTATCCTTGATTATTACTGGTTGTTCCCCCTTGTACAGGCCCTTTAGCCCATGAGAAGTTAGGGTGATTCCTCCACCCTGGGTTGTAGGTCTGAGAATAAGGGTTGTTCTCTTGCCTATGGTACAAAGCATTGGCTTGCTCGGTCTTAGACTCTTGAAATGCCCTGCAAGTCCGGACTGACTATTCACTAAGTGGTCTGAACTATGGCATGCGGCACAAGTGGCCATTTCAATTTGGTCACGGAGAGTAGGGGCAGTAGTTTTCTCATTCTTCAGCAGCTCTAGCATTTCTACTCTCCTAGCCAAAGATGCCATCTTTGCATTTCCCTCAAAGTCAGACTCAATTCTATGAACATTAGCTACAGGGGTAGTCCTTTTAGGTTCACAGATGGACTCCCACTGCTGAGTCTTTTCAGCGACTTCGATTAAGAAAGTCCAAGACTCATCAGCACTTTTGTCAATAAATGCACCATTGCACATTGACTCAACTGTGGTTCGGGTCCTGACATCTAGGCATTCATACAAAATTTGCACAAGTCTCCATTTTTCAAAACCATGGTGGGGACATTGGAGCAATAATTCATTGAATCTCTCCAAATATTTTGCTAGAGTCTCTTCTTCTAATTGCACAAAACCATTTAGACTTTGTGAATTGTCGAGTCTTATGGTTGGGGAAAAACTTTTTGAAAAATTATTTTGTGAGATCATCCCATGTTCTAATGGACTGTGGTTGTAGGGCATGAAGCCATGACTTGGCTTTTTCTTTCAAAGAGAAAGGGAATAATCTTAGTTTGAGGGACTCTTCCGGTATTTGGTTAAAACGTAGAGTCCCACAGATATCTTCAAAATCTCTCACATGGTGGTAAGGGTTTTCAGCATCAACCCCTCTAAACACGGGCAACCTGTGAATTGTGCTTACTTTCAGTTCAAACTGACCAGCATCAGCTGGTAGAATGATGCAAGAGGGCTGACTTGTCCTAGTAGGGTACATGTTGTCCTTGAGACTACGAGGTTGGTTCACTTCATCACCCATTGTTTCTGGTGGGTCTGGGCTTTCTACTGCAGAACTGGGTATGTCAAAAATATCTTCTTGGCGGATTCTAACTAGTCGATTTGTTTGGTCTCTAAAAGACACAATCATAGCCTAGCTAGCACATCAATCATGTTAAGACACTCAGCTACCCAAACAGTTTCAGAAATATGAAGAGAAATCTCGACAAAACCAAAGTTTAGCTTTTGGAATTAATGTGCACAGGTATAAGGGTAGCTAGTTTCAACAATCATTCAAGACGCACAAGAACTGATTATGCTCACTCAAGGTGCAACATGTGATGTGTGATTGTGATAATCAACTAATTTGGCAGGTGAACATGGCTCACAGGTTATCAACAGGTCTGGCAAACCTTAAATTTCACAGATCATGCACAAAGGTGCCAGGGCAGATAGTTCAACCAACTCAGTCAATAACAAACTCAGCCAACCAAAGTATATAGATCAAAGATTATTCAAATGATAGAAAGTTCCAATGACCAAAAGCACAGGTTCATTCGAGACAAAAAGATCAAAGTGAAATAACTGGCCAATGCCAATATCAGGTGAACATGGTGAATCAGAGCATTAAAAGTTCAGAGATTAACTGTTGGGTAGCAAACAAATGTTTATGGAAACTAGTTTTCAACAATCACTGATGAGAACGTTTAACCAAGGCCAACAATCATTCCAAGCATACCATGCACAAGAACGTGCGGTTACACTCCCAAATCCTAAACTGATCTCACCGATTATGCTCACATTTTCAAGGTGAACCATGTGATGTGTGATTGTGATAATCAACTAATTTCAACAAGTTAGATTACAGAACGTTAGAAGTCATGGACAGTAGAGATGAATGATAGAAAGTTCCGTGAATGACCAAATAGCACGGAACAACACAAGTTGACAGAAACCAATTCGAGACAAAAGCTTGATCAAAGTGAAATCAACCCCAGCGCGAAACAAATGAAACGGCCATTTCTGGTTTTATGAACATGGTGAATCGGAAGTTTTCACCATCCCAACAAGGCATTAAAAGTTAGATTTTGGGTAGCAAACAAATGATTTATGACCAAAAAGAAACGATTTGAAAAGATAGTGTTTTCAACAATCGAGCATTAAAAGTTCGAGAGATTAACTGCGTTGGTAGCAACAAATGTTTATGGAAGTTTCAATAATCACTTTGATAGGAGATTTCAGTGATCATGACAGATATTCAAGACAAATTTTGAGTTTGAGAATACACTACCGCCAGTATAAAACTGGGTTTAGGCAATTCCACCAATTATCCTGCTCCTTGTCCTTCCTTTCCTTAGCTTTTGCAGAAGTATTGATGAAGAAGTTTTGCAGGTACCTGTGAGCTCAAAGGAGAGATTCAAGACATGATTTGCACGAGATGGAGCAAGGGTATAAAAACCAACAGATGACAGCTGCAGAATATTGATGAATACAAATGCAACTAACTTCAAGAAAGTTTGGCAGTGATGCAGTTCATGCTAATGGAGTGACTGAAATTGAAAGTTACAACTAATGACACTGAAGTGCAGATTATAGAAAATGGTTTAGCTAACTAACAAAGTAACAGTCTAAGATACATCTAACTGAAACAATGTGCAGATATGCAATGAAACTGAGAATCAAAAGTGAAAACTTAAACTAAGCTACATCTAATATGAAACTAATCAAAAGTTAACTTAAAATGAAGATATGAAATTGAAGTTATACTACAACTAATATGTTAATGATCAAGCTACAGCTACAGATGGCTATATATACAGGACAATGATGCTACTAAACCACAGATGGACTAACTACAATACAACATCAAAGTGGCAGGTGCAAGTGAACTTTACAATGAAACTAAACAATGATGCAGTTATGCAAGACTAAGTGATAGCATACAATGATAGGCAGTTTAACTAGACCAGGATGCAAGATTTATGGACAGATGGATTAGCCAAGTTATAAAAACAACAGCAAGAAAATTGAACTGAGGGAAAACAACAAGATAAAAGTATATGCAGATGAAACTTTGAAACAAAATCTACAGCTAAGAAGTTACAGGCTAAGTTACAGACACTCTAACCTAAACAAATCTTATGTTAACACAAAGGAAAGTTTACAAACTATAGTTACAAACAAACTAGTTGCAGGGTGCAAACACTTAAACTAGATATGAGATGTAATGGGAAATAAAACAAAAGAACAACTAAGAGATGACAGTAACAAAAGAGATCAACTAATGGAAGTATATAGATGGTTTTGCTGAATTTTTGAGATGATTACAAACAACAAAGATTTAACAAAATTCTACTAATAGTCACAGGGTTTTGCAGATGACTATGGAATGATGCTAGTTACACAGAGAGATAGTGATGCAAAGATGCAGAAATATAAAGAGTTTCAGCTAAGTTATACTAACAATAACTGAAAATATAAAGAATGCAAGCTAATATATACAAGACTAAGCTAAAAATCAGTAAAGCGAAGCAAAAGAAACAACTACACTGCCACCAAGTCCCCGGCAGTGGCGCCAAAAACTTGGTAGGCTCAGGAATGTTACCTACAATTAAAACTGCAAGTGCACAGTGACAGATTGTGTAAAGTGCAAGCACAGGTCGATCCACAGGGACTTGGAGAGTGTTAAGGTGATTGTATGGTCTACTAAACTGATTTTCAACAAGCGGTGACACAAAGATGGTTTTTATTGGTGTCGATACGACAAGATTTATGATGATTGTAGTTCTAAGACAGAAAGTATGCAAAATAGATTGTAAACAAAGGCTAAAGAGCACTAGGGTGATAGAATTCACCTCCTAATCCTATACTAAGGTAATACAACTCAAATTATGCTCTTGTACTTCCCTTGAAGGTCTCAGGTGGATAAATTATCAACTGATTTCACTAATTCTCCCCTAGTATTGGTTGTCTTCTTACAGTACAACCAATCACAGGCTAATTTGATCAATCTAGCTAACTATTACTCCTATTTCAATTAAGCAAAGCAAGAACACAAACTTGAATATGAATTAACTCAACATATTATTAAGGGTTTCATCTACACCCTAGAAAAGTGATTTAGAACATGGTAACAGTAATTAAAACAGAATTAAATTAAGCTAACAACTAAACCCTAAAAATTCCGAGAGATTCTTACACAGAGAAAAATTCTATTTATACCCAAAAAAACTTCTTCTCTAACCCTAAAAATCGAAATTAAATGCAAACCCTATTCACCAAAGACTCTGAATTGGTTGTCCCCTCTTCCAATTACTTCTGCAAGCCATTAATGCGATGTTTGGAGAAACCCTAACCCCATCTATCTCGAACTCAGCTTCTAGGGTTTTGGGAGAAGCTAAGATGGAGATAGCTAGAGCTAGGAGATGGTGAAGGTGGCTGTGCTGGTGGCTGCTCATAGGCGGTCGGGGATGGAGGTGATTGATGGCTCTGAAAAATTGGCCGGGGGAGGAGATGAGGGTTCTGGTTCATGTTGGGAGAGATAGAGAGAAAAATTGATAGGAGTGTTTGGTTCTTTTCTCGGTTAGGTGAAGAAGACAGGCGGCTAGGGTGTTGAGCAGGCGCAGTGAATTCTGATGCATGGTAAGGAGAAGACGTTGGATGAAGCTGCTTGATCTAATCTAACGGCTCAGGATGGCGGCGGGCTTGGATTCGGGTATTGGATAGCTTAAGCCCATGTCTTTGTAAACAGGTTGCAACTGATGCGCAAGCGGGTTGCAACTTCTCTTCCACAGTCGCTAGTCTCCAATTTTCTGCTCTTTTGGCTCCTCAATTCATTCAAGCTTTATTCGTTACCTAAAAACACAAAATTAATTAGTACAAATATTTATTCTTGAAGACAGAGAAAATACAAAATTTGGGATAATATATGATTTTAAAGCGCAAAAGATGGATTAATTGCCAATAAAAAGGTGTAGAAATATGCGATATTTGGCACTCATCAGTAATGTATTGACTGCTTTGAAGATGATTTCTCTGTGTATACGAGAGAAATCCTCTGTAAGTGATTGATAATTGATTGTATGTTAAGTCTTACTCGATTCAGTTGTCTTAGTTATCAAATCATATAGGTTAAGAAACTTATTTACTGCAGTACATCGATCCCCTATAAGTGGTGACGGTTAAAGAGAGCGGAAGAATGGGGAAGTGGGAGAACGTGCATAAACCACTTCCACTTTACATGGAATACTTGGTTGATTGACCATCCACTATTCTATTACTCCTTCAACCGTCAGCACTACTTACTCACATTTCTCATCGTGGATGCATTGCACATCACACGTGTTATAGGCCACCAGACCAAAATCCTAGTGAATATCCCCCATGTGACATGAATTGATGTTTCATGTGAAAGTCTGCTTTGCAGACGTATTTTATATGGTCAACCGTTGACCGAGTCAGACTATGAGTCTTCACTGATGAATTGAATATAGTTCATGGTTGAAGGTATGATGAATGAAGCATGAAGTGTTTTCTGGAATAACAACATGCTTCATGGGCCATAGACGTCGAATCATGTCACTGATGATTGTGGTATATAATTGTGATAGCTGAAGAAATAATGATAGTCGAATGAGTTGTATTGATAAGGATAGGTTAATGAGATTGCTGGATCAATCATAAACCATTATATTGATGCGTCAAGCATTTGACAGGAAGTCGAATGAAAATAATCATTGTTGAATGATCATAGAAGGTTCATTTGCGATCCACATGTCATGAGTAAGTCGAATGACGAAGAAGAGAGATTATATTACTAAAATAATGGTTGACTGACTAACCAAATGTTGGTTGATGAACCAATAAAATACTGATAGCTGCATCAGTATGAAATTCTCGAATGTTGATAGTTGAATCAACATGAGAAATATTGCTTTGCAGAGTAATTAACAGCTGAATCAATAAAATATTGCTTCGTTGAGCAAATAAATCTTGGTATTAGGTATTTCTAGTTGAAGCAACTAAAGGATTGCATGATAAAACAATTGATAGTCAGAGCAAATATTGCTTGATCAATAAACATTAATTAAATGTTAATTAATTAATTAATTAAAATATTAACAAAATATTGGACCGAATATTAAATTATTAATCAATATTGATTGTTGGATCAATATAAAAATTATTGGTGTTTGAACCTGTTCAGAATATGCTCTGCAAAGCATTAGGTTCAAAACCCTAATATTGATCGATGAATGATCTATTAATGATAGAGTGAGGACCAGCCATGAATGAGAGGGACCAGTCGTAATGGTGATGGACCGACCATGTGGCGTCCAGATGCTTGACCGAGCATTCACCAAAGTCAATTGCAGAGCAGTTGGTGAAAGGATGATTAATCAGTATTTCAACCATAATTAAAATTCTGCTTTACTAAGCATTAGGTAGTAAAATCTAGTTATGAAAGGGGGAGGACCGGCCAAGTGGTGTAGAAACAGTCCCTTGGGGGTCGTGAGGCCATCTGATTCTCTTAAAAGTATATTGGAGTTTGTCTATTCAGATTTCCAAACGAATTGTTGGGTGTGGTTTTTGTACCACCGCTTTTTTGATTAGTATCAAAGTAGGCAAACACGTTAAAGACCTTATAAGTCTGTGTTTGTAGCGATCTGAATATGGACAGAAGTGCTATTTTTATAAACGTACCGCCAGTCTTCGATGGCTCAAACTACTTATGGTGGAAAATTGTTATGCGTTCCTTTCTTCAAGCCCGTAATTTTCAATCATGGGTTTATGTGGTTAATGGCTACAATCCTCCGGAAATTACAGAACATGATGTAACAGTTCCAAAGGATATTGGCAGATATGATGCTGCCGAGATTCTTACTGCAAAGCAAAATTCTGATGGGCTAAACGCTATCATTCATGCCATTACCCCAGATCTCCAGCATCATGTGACTACTTGCACAAAGTCTAAAGATGCTTGGGATATCTTAGAAACCGTATTTGAAGGGAATACCAGTGAAAAGGAAGCTAGGCTTCAAAACCTAAATTCCGATTGAGAAAACCTTCGTATTGCAGATGAAGATTCATCTGATGAGTTTAATCACAAAGTGTATGAAATCGTTAACGCATCTTTTTCATTGGGTAAGACTATCCCTGAAAAGGACATTGTGATAAAAATTCTCAGATCGCCGCCATCTAGATACGATTCTAAGAAGCATGCCATCGTTGAAGGTAATAACCTTACAACTCTTTCCAAAATCACTCTGGTTGGGAAGTTAAAGATCTTTGATCATGAGCTTACATCCAAATCCGGAAAGGATGTGGCTTTCAAATCACAAAAGAACACTAAATTACTTGATAAAAGTAAAAGTTTTTGCATCTCTGAAGATGATCTTTCTGAGGCTGATTCATCAGATGAAGATCTTAACAAGTCAGTCTCCTTGATCACAAGACAATTTAGGGATCTTCTGTTGAAGAGAAGTAAACGATTTTCCAGAGATAATCCTAGGTCATCAGTTAAACCTCATAATCATGTTCCTCCTAAAAACAGGAATATTGATGAAACTGATGATGAGGATATGCCTCAGTGCTTTAAGTATAAAGGTTTTGGTCATTTTGCTAATGAGTGTCCAAATCGTAAAAAATACACTGGGAACAAAGGTCTAGCTGCAACCCTTGATGAAATGTAAGACAACTATGATTCTAATGAAGACGAAAAGTCAAGTGTTGCACTTCTTTGTGAAAATATTGATTTTGATAATTGTAGCAATACATACTTCAATCTTGATATTCTTCAAGAAGAAATCTCAATCGGTCTGGAAGAAAAGATGAATCTCCCTGTTTCTACTGGAAACTGTTTTTCTTCTTCCAGGTTCCTCTGTGTGTCTAGCAGCATACACATCTCGGGCGTCTGAATCATCTTCCAGGTTGACATGCTCTTATTGTTCTCTCAAAGGTCATGGACTTTCAAAGTGTTTCAAGTACAAACACAAAATGAGATATGTCAACAAACTTCAACGAAGAGCGAATCGATTAGCAAACAAGTTCAAACTTTTTCAAAAATCATCAGAGGTATGTAAATGCATCTCTTTTTCAAAGAAGTTAGTTTCCAAAGAAAAGACTAGATCATTAGAGAGAAATTTATGGTATAACCACTATGAGAAACAGGGCTATATGAATTCCTTTCGAAAAGGATATGGTGGATAGATTATTGTTCACCCTAGCACAACTTAATTGTGTTGGTTAGTGCGTCTTGTCTCATGTGCCTGATCAAAAGAGACAAAAGTATGCACACCTCAGGCTTTAGGAAAAGAAAATTGTTTTAAATTGTTTTTTTTCTTCTTGTTTTTGCTCTGCTGAGCATTGTAAGTCTGGAATTCGTGCCTCTTTTCATATCTAATTGATATTGGAAAGGACTTCCCTGTTTAATCAATAAAAGAGGGTTATTTTCGACAATTCCACCCTCTTTATGGTAGAGAGTTGTGCGTGCGTGAACTTATGTGTTTAAAAGTTTCGTAACCCTACATTCCTTTTTCCTTCACTTGAAACTATTTTTATCATAAGACTGCTTATTGAGATTATCTTGTGATTTCCTCTCACAACTCCACTCTATGGATACTCCAAGCATTACGTCATATGATGGAAAAGATGTTAATATGATTGTTAAGCCATCACCCATGAAGGAAAAAGATAAATTTATGTTGCCTCCAACTTTGAAAAGAAAAAGAAGGAATGTGAGGAAGCCAGGAGTTGTTCCTTCAAATTCTCAGAAGTTTTCTGGTGTTCTTGAAGAGTTGAAGGAGATAGTGAAGTAGATTCAGGAAATAAAGGTGTTTGTGGGTGAAAACTTTTTCTGCTGATTTTGGTAATTTCGGGTGTGTGGGTGAGAAACGAATCTAAACCCTAAACAATGTATTGCAAGGGAGTACTTTTGATTCGAGAGATCAATCTGTACATCCTGGCCTAAACCAAGAAATGGCCGTTCCAGGCTTGCTTCGGTCACAAAGTGAAGGAGAAGGGTTGGTCTTAGGGAGGGAAGCGAAGAGAGTGTTCAGACCAGAATCGTTGATTCTGAAGGTGTGGTTGTTTATGACTTGTATCTGAAAGTAGAACTGGCTAGCCGAATGAAAAGCTACCAGGTGAATTCTAGATACTGTATTGTTGCCGACCAAAAACTTGTTGTTTGGTGAAAATAGGTGAAGTCTATTTATACAATTCATATTGAAACGTACCTTGGTCTTGTAGGACATGGAAACGATTGAGTGGTGGAAGAATAAAGTAACGTGTAACCGTAAGACGTTATGCTTCCATGATGAGGGAAGTGAATCTGTGTAACCGTCAGTCATTACGCTTCCATGATGAAGGAAATGAATTGTTTACACCGTTACTTTTCACCTCCACTAATTGTCCTACTTCATAACACTTTCTTGTAACGAGCGCATTGCACGTCGCACGCTGTAAACCGCCAGACCAATACCCTGATGAGTATCCCCCAGTTTGTGACATGTTTGATGTCTCGAGTGTTTTTGTGGAAAACGTGTAGCAGGTTGCTATGTGTGGCAAGTAAAAGTCAAGAGATTTTGCCATAGGAAAATAGCATATGATGCTATTAGGCTTACCTTGGTCGGCCACCTAAAACTTGCCACAAGTCCGTCAGTTTGGTGGCGAACTTGAATGGATGAGATTACATCTCATGAGGAAGGGTAGCCGTTGATTATGGCCACATCTTTGTTTTGTAATAAATTGGCGACATTATCATAGTGGTGCCTGGCGTAGCGGGTTGTTTGGGACTTGCCGCAAGTCCGTCAGTTCAGCGACGAACTTGGATGGCTGAGATTGCATCTCATGAGGAAGAGTGGCCATTGATTATGGCCACATCTTTGTTGTGTAACAAAGTGGCGCCATTAGCATAGTGGCGCCTGGCGTAGCCGTGGCGTAGCGGGTTGCCTGGGAATTGCCGCAAGCCCGTCAGTTCAGTGGCGAACTTGGATGGCTGATATTGCATCTCATGAGGAAGAGTGGTCGTTGATTATGGCCATATCTTTGTTGTATAGCGAAGTGGCGCCATTGGCATAATAGCAGCATGCCAGTGGCGTGGCATAGCGGCATACTAGTAGCCGTGGCATGGCGGCATGCCAGTGGCCTTGTGGCATGGCCACGCCTGTGGCGTTGTAGCATGTCCAAAGCTAGGATTTGGCGTCGTGGTAAGAATTAGGGTTTGGCGGCGTAGCCAAGGCTAGGATTTGGCGTCGTGGTAAGAATTAGGGTTTGGCGGCGTGGCCAAGGCTAGGTTTTGGCGCTGTGGTAAGAATTAGGGCTTGGAGGCGTGGCCAAGGCTCGGTTTTAGCGCCGTGGTAAGAATTAGGGCTTGGCGGCGTGGCCAAGGATAGGTTTTGGCGCCGTGGTAAGAATTAGGGCTTAGCGGGTGGCCAAGTCTAGGTTTTGGCGCCGTGGTAAGAATTAGGGCTTGGCGGCATGGCCAAGGCTAAAGTGGCATGCTACCGCGGCAGAGTGGCATGTTGGCATGCCGATCAATATGTTGTTGTGGTAAGGCGCGTTTGGCTTGCCACTTAGTATGGTGGCACGACAGGGTGTGTTTGGCCTTTAATGTATGGTGGCAAGTTTGGAGCGACTTGATTGGCCGAGGAAAGGGGCCGGCCAAACATAAGGCGCGGCTACACTTCTGGTGAAAGTGTGGCGGCTTTAGAGCGACCTGATTAGTCGATTAAAAGAGGGCCGGCCAAGCATAGGCATGGCTACACTTCTGGTGAGAGTGTGGCGACTTTAGAGCGACCTGATTGGTCGATGGGAAGTGGGGCCTGCGAGTATTGGCCCAGCCACAACTTATGTGCGCGTGGCTAATTTGAGGCGACACGATTGGTCGAGAGAAATAGGGCCGGTTTAGGAAGGGGCGTGGCCAATGGCAAGTGGTGCCAGTTTGCCTAAGGCATGGCCACGCCTCCCTTTGCTGCTGCGGCTCCCTATTTTCCGATTCTGGGCAAGGCTTTGCACCTGCTAATCCATGGCGGATTGATTACCTAGTTCGCCTAGGCTTAAATTTGACAAACAAGATCTGATATACTGCGCGAGGCGCAAAACCCTAACTTCTGCAAGTTACTCAGGGCAATTGATTGAACTCTATGTGTTGACACATAGTTCTTTTTGTTGATGGTGGATTTTCATTTAAGGGCTGAAATTGTAAAAGCCAAAATTATGCGCTAACATCTTGCAAAAGATAAAGCCATTAATAAGTGATGAATACTTCTTCACCTTACTAATTCACCTAGAATAGAGCATGTGGCAACAATCCCAGCATTCTATGAATTAAATACACGAAATTCATCCAGGTTGGAGCATGTAGCAACAATCCCATATACCCCGTGAATTTGACATTATTAATTAATGCATGACCAGCCTCGTATTTCTCGTACTCATTACCGGTGCGGCATGATGACCGAGTGTTGTTCTTAGCGAGCAACACGAATCTCCAAGCATTAATAATAAAACATGTACGAAATACCCATACAGGCTACAACTCTCGGTGTGTTATACTAGCCTGATTGAGCATATTTGAACCTGAACTGATCATATCAGTCTCAGAAACGATCACGACCATCCAACCTCACTAGCATGATTGGATGGCTTAGATTAAATCCATGACCCCAAGCAGGTATTGGAATATTCACCACCAACCCAACGCGGGCCCGCATGGTCGGCCTCCCCAAAACGGTGGCATAGTTTGCCAAACCGTCCAAACCAAACCAGTATGGACGGAAACCCTAAATTAGGGTTTGCGGCACATTACATGTATCGCAAAACAGTCTCAACCATCCATCTTCGCAGGCATAGATGGAGGGTTTAGATGTAGATTCAAAGGGCCCAGAGCATGTCAACACAAACACCGTGGGCCCGCCTACATACCTGACTGATCGGTCAGGACCAACTATGGTTGGTCGTCTTGATTCGTGCGTCCCAAACTGGGTATGACACACGGCCGGCAAAACCTGATTAGGGTTTGTGTCGCGATCACGAGCGTCCCTTTTCTCCTGCTCGGATGAAGGGTCCAGGAATAGACTAAGCAGGTCCGGTAAGTATCAACATGATCACTGCGGGCCCACCTATCTCCATACCCGATCGGCCAAGACCAAACTTGGTTGTACACCTCGATTCGCACGCCCAAACCAGGCGTGGTCGCACCTCCTAATTGTAAACTGATCTCGACCACTCAACTTCTCCGGACAAATTGAGTGGATTAGATCACGTTTCTATGAGGCAATGAAGTACATGCGTGAACACCAGCCTACCACCCACACGCCGAATCAATCGGTACGGGACCGACCAGGCTTGGTCATCTTGAAACGCGCGCCCAAAGTGGGCATGATGCGCGGCTTTTGTGGCACCAGATTTCTGTTACAAATCGATCTCAACCGCTCCTCTTTGCCGGTCAAATTGAGTGGCCTAGATCGCACCTTCATGGGACAGTGAGGTACAGACGTGTACAGCGGCATGCCGTCTACACGCATGCCCGGTCGGTCCTTTCCAAAACACCTCCCATGCTTGGTTTCGACCAAGCTGAATAGTGATGCCTGCGCACCTCTTTAAAAGCCCTAAAACTTCATCAACGGTCGCAGATGAGCGTCATAGATCATCTCGTCCGTCCAACTCTACCAGCTTGGTCAAGCAGCCCTGGTTAGGAGTTAAGAGAACAGCAAGGCATCACCACGATCACCGTCCACCACTCTTCCACATGAGGTGATCGGCCAAATCAAGGCTTGCCTGTATAGCCTCCAAACGATCACTCGAAGATGGTGGACATGATGCTATTTTAAGACGCTTAAATTCGTGACTTACTCCGTTAAGCCTTAAAAACAGCGATGCTTCATACATGCTTTGAATATACTTGATGCGAGACTGCATAGAATACACACGATACTTCACAAGTATCGACTTCCTAAATAACTTAGTTATTTAGTCTAGCATTACATGCTACTTCTGTGGGTCCCACGATCCACACACTCGAGACATCAATCATGTCATAAACTAGGGGATACATAATGGGGTATTGGTCTGGCGGTTTACAGCGTGCAGCGTGCAACGCGCTATCACAAGAACGTGTCAGGAAGTCATGGACAGTTAGAGACGACAGGAGAAGTTGGCAAGACTGGTCGTGTAACACCAACACACAACTCCACTACTCCATCACTCCACTTCCTCCACTTCCCACGAGAGACGTGAATAAGGCTCAAATGACTTGTATAAATAGGTTCTCCTCCCTATTTCCAACAACAAGAACAAGTCCAGACAACAGAGGCAAGTGTTGATACCATCGTATTCAAACACAGGAACTGATAGCTTACATCCTGCAAGCCAGTCCAGCTTTATGATACAAGTCATACATAGCCAACACCTTCACAATCTCAACACCTTCTTCGCTTCCCTCCCTAAGATCAACCCCATCTCCTTCACTTTGTGACCGAAACAAGTATGGAACGGCCATTTCTTGGTTTAGGCCGGATTTGCACAGATTGATTTCTCGAATCTACAAGCACTCCCATGCAAAGTGCATTTGTTTAAGGTTTAAACTCATTTCTCATCCACACACCCCAAATTACCAAAACCGGCAGAAATAGTTTTCACCCATAAACAATTGGCGACCACAACGGGAGGTTAATCTCTCGGTTGTAAAGTCAATTTCTTCAATACCATTCAATCAATTTAGAGATGGTTGGTCTTAGGACCGCCTCGACAGTCTCAAATCCTGATGGTTCCTCCAACGGAGATACCCCTCCTCCTAACGGCGTATCTGACGGCATGATCAGGAAATTTCAAACATTAAGCGAACTAGCACGGGTATAGGAGATTCACATGAAGAACATGGAGCTAATCAAAGAAGCGGTAAACGGCATACTTGATTTCCTCATCAAGATGACATCAGAGATGAGCGTTCCGGATACCTTTACACCGGGGACTAGTTCCCCTCAGATCAACAGTTTTACTATAAACCAGAGACCAGTGGATCAGGAAGCGGCATCTCTAGTGGAAAGCTTGTGTGAACTCTTGCACCTCTCGAAGAATCAACGGGCAGAGACGTTTGCTGCAGTTAATAAAATAGCTCTGGACGTACACCCGACTCCTTCTCGTCCGTAAGTCTTAATCGCATCGAAAACATCTCAGTAAATAATGTTACATTTCGTAAGACGACATGATGGCAGAGGAAGGTCACAACCGGGCCCTACATTTTACCGCACGCATCAAGGGTTCAGAGTTCAGGAGGGCCCTCGTCAACACAGGAGCATCTTCGAATGTGATTACTCTCAATACTCTCAGGACAGCCAAGGTTAGCCCATGCAAGATTATACGACAGCCCACCACGATGACGGACTTCGAAGGAAACCAGACCAGCACATACGGGTATGTCAATCTGAATTTATCAGTAGGACCCGTTCAGTCAAAAGCAAAATTTGAAGTCATAGAAAAGGAGCCGGACTACCATATGATACTAGGGAGACCATGGCTTCATGACAATAAGGTCATCCCTTCAATGTATCACCAGTGTCTGAAGACCATGCTAAATGAGGAAGTCATCCGTATTCCTGCATCATTTTCTCCGTACGCACCAATATGCAGAGTGGAACTGTTCGAGCCAAAAGATACTCCGCAGGGAAGGTCATACAAAGTCCTGTGCACCCCACTACCCACGTGGGCTTCAATCTAGGAAGAAGACCGACTTGCATCACTGGGGGCAAAGCACCACGACACGCCTTTTCTGACGAGGCGTCCATCTTTATACGGTGAATCTTCAACCCATGCTCACACCAAAAGGGAACGCACTTTCGAGACGAAACGTAATCAGAAGGGGAAGACAATATACCGGCGCCGCTGTTAGCAATTAGAAGGAGAGACTGGAACCCAGTCTCTCCGCCCAATTGAATGCTGCAAGAACTACGAAATACAAGAGGAGGTATTGGATGCCCCGCAACAGCTACAAGATGGAACCAATTCCACCACTGACGAGCTCGAGACTGTTAACACCGGGAATGAAGAATCTTCCAGGCCTGTCTCTATCAGTTCGACTTTGTCCACGGACGAACGTGCGAGTCTTGTTCAACTACTCAAGGAGTACCAAGATGTGTTTGCACGGACGTACGAGGAAATGCCCGGGTCTAGATGAAAAATTGGTCACCCATCACCTACATGTCATACCTGGATCCAAGCCAATCAAGCAATCTCCGAGGCAATTCAGACATGAAGTAGAAGAACAAATCAAGAACGAAATTCAGAAGTTACTAGCTGCTGGTTTCATTAGACCTATTCATCATCCGACCTGGTTAGCTAATGTGGTCCCAGTAAAGAAGAAAAACGGACATATTCGGTGCTGCGTGGATTTCAGAGACTTGAACAAGTGCTGCCCCAAGGACGACTTTCCTCTGCCTAACATCGACATGTTAGTAGACGCCACTAGCGGACACGACATGTTTTCCTTCATGGATGGTTACAAGTGGCTACAATCGGATAAGGATGTATGAGCACGATGCAAGTAAGACTGACCTTCCGAACCCCTCTTAGCAATTTTTACTATACTATTATGCCATTCGGTTTAAAGAACGCCGGCGCAACGTATCAACGTGCTATGATGGCAATCTTCCACGACATGATGCATAAACAAGTAGAAGACTATGTAGATGAGATCGTGGTCAAGTCAAGGGCTCGAGCAGATCACACCAGCGTCTTACGGCAAGTGTTTGAGAGGTGTCGAGAATACAAATTAAAGATGAATCCTTTGAAATGCGCTTTCGGCGTCTCTTCAGGTAAATTTCTGGGATTCCAAGTAACTGCAGAAGGGATCAAGGTAGACCAGTCCAAGACTCAGGCTATCCTCACAATGCCGCCCCCACGAACTGTGAAGGAGCTCCAGAGTTTCATGGGCAAGGTGAACTATATTCGACATTTTATACCTGGTCTAGCCCAACTTACCACCTCATTCACCCCCTTGTTGAAGAAAGGAGCCAGCTTCGTTTGGACCGCAACCCAACAAGAAGCTTTTCGAAAGATTCAACGAATACTGTCATCTCCAACCATCATGAAGTCTCCTGCACAAGGGAAGCCGCTATATCTCTACACTGCCTTCAGTGACACCGCCGTAGGGGCTCTACTCGCTCGGGAAGACCGACGATTGGCGAACTCCGATCATTCAAGAACTCAACAGCTCACTCTCCCAAGGAAAGGTCAGTCTCAAAGCCCTGCAGAACTTCTTCATGCTTCATGGTATGATGTATTATCGGAACCCAGATAGTTCCCTGTCAAGATGTCTTGGGGATGACGAAGCACAACTATAGCTGAGTCGTGTTCACAATGAAATTTGTGGACAACCACTGGTGGTAACGCTTTACCGACGACTTCAACGCCTGGGCTATTACTGGCCAGAGATGGAGACTCAATCCAGACTACTTCAGAAGTCCTGCTCAAATTGCCAAGCACCGCCACATCAATTGGAAATTTTTAATGTGAATCACACTAGGGACTGGAGAGAGCCATACATTAGATATCTCCGTGACGGAACAACTCCTGCCGATCAAAAGGATGCTATCAAGATAAAGCAAAAGGCCAAGCGGTTCGTATTCCACAAAGGGATCCTGTATCGCAAGAGCTTCGGAGGTGATCTACTACGGTTCCTGGCTGGGGAAGAAATCCCAGTCATGCTGAAGGAGACACACGAAGGAGAACATCAAGGAAAGAGGAAACTGTTTCTCCAGATACAGGAGAAATACTATTGGCCGACCATGGAGGATGACGCAGCCGCTTTTGTTCAAAGCTGTCACAAATGCCAAATTCATGGGAACCTTGTTCATGCGCCTTCCACCCCTTTGCACTCGATAAGCAGTCCATGGCCATTTTATAGCTGGGGACTGGACATTATCGGGAAAATCAATCCACCATCATCGAAGCAGCACGAGTACATCATAACCGCGACAGAATACTTCACCAAATGGGTAGAAGCCATTACCCTACGAGGAACTACAGGAGCAACAATTGCGGCTTTCATTAAAGAACACATCATTTGTCGTTTTGGCGTGCCCAAGCATATCATCACTGATAACGGAAATCCCTTCGCCAATAAGCAGGTACGAGAGTTACTTGAAGAGTATGGCATTAAACAGGTCTTCTCCACCATCTACTATCCTCAAGGGAACGGACAAGCTGAGAGTACCAACAAGACATTGATCCGGATCATCAGTCGAACAGTACTCGACAATCCTGCGGAATGGCATGATTAGTTACCAATGGCGCTATGGGCATACCGGACATCACCCAGAAGCTCCATTGGAGTTTCCCCATACTCACTTGTTTACGGAGCGGATGCAATTCTCCCAACAGAGATCAAAATCCCATCAGCCAGGATTGCAGCGGCAACCGGGATCCACTGGAACGAGGCTGAAGCGTCTAACTCTAGAGTAGCGGAGTTAGACACTCTGGATTTCAGAAGAAACAAAGCGAGAAGAACGCACTCGGGTGTACGGGGAATCGAATTTCGGGGCATACAACAAAGCGTGAAATCACGTATTTTCAAAGTGGGAGATTTGGTCTTGAAAACGGCCAAGCACATCCAACAAGACATGTCTCGCACCAAAATTCTCACCAAAATGGGAAGGTCCTTACACAGTCACCAAGGCCTACAATACTGGTTACTACAAGATCATTAAGGTGGACGGAGGCAAAGCCGAAGAAGCGATCATCAATGAAAAGTGGCTCAAGGCATATCATGCCCGACCACTATCTCGCTCTTCGTCAACAATACAAGCATTTATTTTCATTACATGTTTGAATCATCAATTATATTCAGAGATGCATCAAAAAAAGAAAAAACCGTTTCACCAATCAAAAACCAATGCAATTTATTCAGCAAAGACGTTCAAAAAATCTTTTGACATAAACGTCATTAACAATAAGGGAGTACAGATGAATACGACTTAGAAGAGGCAATCTAGAAGATTATAGTTCCTTGAGAGCATCATCTCCAGTCTAGCTTGATATCTTTCTTTTCTTTTCTTCAAGTCTCTGACTGCTCTACCTCCTTTGATTCGCAGCGAGCCTTCTCCTCTTCCAAGATAGCTTTTCGCATTGGAACAACATTTACGAGGATACCCGCTCGATCAACCTTGATGATATCAAGACGCTGCCGCAACCAGCCCACGTTGAACTCCATGGATTCGCGGGTAGATACCATATTCTCCCACTTTTCGAGGCTTGATTCGGCAACGTTGCGGATAGAAATATTCTCTATCTCAGCAATCATGGGAAGAAGGCAGTTTACCGCGGTGACCAAAGCAGATGAACAATGCCGGACCACATTCCTGGTTGCGATATGGCCGTACTTTCTTCATAACTTTGTGTACAAAGGCACAAACTCCTTCCGCACTAAGAATCCACCGACATCTCGGTAGTTGGAGGATAAACATTTCATGCGAACATCGAATGAAAGACCTGCATTGGGGTATTCATAAGATGAGATACCCGGATCAGCATCTTCGAGGTCCACAGGGGTAGGCATGTTTGAGTTTGAAGGAAGAGGACTGGTTAAGTCGTCATCATCGATAACCGTCACACATGTTCCGGTAGGGTATCTCTGCAAGAATGAGAGGATTATTCACCTGATCATTATGAAGAACAAGTAATTATTCAGAAAAGGAAAAAGAGACGAACCGGTATGATCTTCTTGACTCGGAGAACACGAGCAGGGGATTCATCATGAAGCTCAGTCGCAGGTCGTGCACATTTAACGGAAGATCCTGGATGGTATGAAGAAGACGATCCACTGTTGTTCGACATGATGAGGAAACGGAGTTTCTGCGAGAAAGCCCTATTGTAAAATCGTAAAAGTGGTTCAAAATCTCTACACCTGCATATATGCTGAGGAAACCCTAAAACGATTACGGCGCCCGATATATGGGGATTCAACACCGACCAAGTCGGGCTTTCTTTTGAACCCTAATCAAGAATCGAAGAGCACGGATACGAGCGATTCAACCAGCAGTGTGTAAGCACCCACGCCCGGAATCGCAGTAGAAGAAGAATCTTATCCCTAACTCAAACACCTAAGGGAGGAAGCCGGTCCATCAAGGCATGTGGTCACGCACGTATGGAGGATTGCCCACGATTGGTCAGAATCCCTCCAGGTAGACTTCCTTTATCTTGTCTTCTTATGTTTATATATGTCACCATCTCATGCCTACCCCACAATAGTGTACCCATTATGTGCTAGGCAGGGGACTTAATGTTGATGGTGGATTTTCATTTAAGGGCTGAAATTGTAAAAGCCAAAATTATGCGCTAACATCTTGCAAAAGATAAAACCATTAACAAGTGATGAATACTTCTTCACCTTACTAATTCACCTAGAATAGAGCATGTGGCAACAATCCCAGCATTCTGTGAATTAAATACACGAAATTCATCCAGGTTGGAGCATGTAGCAACAATCCCATATACCCTGTAAATTTACAACATTATTAATTAATGCATGACCAGCCTCGTATTTCCTGTACTCATTACCGGTGCGGCATGACGACTGAGTGTTGTTCTTAGCAGAGCAACACGAATCTCCAAGCATTAATAATAAAACATGTACGAAATACCCATACAGGCTACAACTCTCGGTGTGTTATACTAGCCCGATTGAGCATATTTGAACCTGAACTGATCATATCAGTCTCAGAAACGATCACGACCATCCAACCTCACCAGCATGATTGGATGGCTTAGATTAAATCCATGACCCCAAGCAGGTATTGGAATATTCACCACCAACCCAACGCGGGCCCGCATGGTCGGCCTCCCCAAAATGGTGGCATAGTTTGCCAAACCGTCCAAACCAAACCAGTATGGATGGAAAACCCTAAATTAGGGTTTGCGGCACATTACATGTATCGCAAAACAGTCTCAACCATCCATCTTCGCAGGCATAGATGGAGGGTGTAGATGTAGATTCAAAGGGCCCAGAGTATGTCAACACAAACACCGTGGGCCCGCCTACATACCTGATTGATCGGTCAGGACCAACTATGGTTGGTCGTCTTGATTCGTGCGTCCCAAACCGGGTATGACACACGGCCGGCAAAACCTGATTAGGGTTTGTGTCGCGATCACGAGCGTCCCTTTTCTCCTGCTCGGATGAAGGGTCCAGGAATAGACTAAGCAGGTCCGGTAAGTATCAACATGATCACTGCGGGCCCACCTATCTCAACACCCGATCGGCCAAGACCAAACTTGGTTCTACACCTCGATTCGCACGCCCAAACCAGGCGTGGTCGCACCTCCTAATTATAAACTAATCTCGACCACTCAACTTTTCCGGACAAATTGAGTGGCTTAGATCACGTTTCTATGAGGCAATGAAGTACAGGCGTGAACACCAGCCTACCACCCACACGCCGAATCAATCGGTCGGGGACCAGACCAAGCTTGGTCGTCTGAAACGCGCGCCGAAGTGGGCATGATGCGCGGCTTTTGCGGCACCAGATTTCTGTTGCAAATCGATCTCAACCGCTCCTCTTTGCCGGTCAAATTGAGTGACCTAGATCGCACCTTCATGGGACAGTGAGGTACGGACGTGTACAGCGACATTCCGTCTACACGCATGCCCGGTCGGTCCTATCCAAAATACCTCCCATGCTTGGTTTCGACCAAGCTGAAGAGTGATGCATGCGCACCTCTTCAAAAGCCCTAAAACTTCATCAACGGTCGCAGATGAGCGTCACAGATCATCTCGTCCGTCCAACTCTACCAGCTTGGTCAAGCAGACCTGGTTAGGAGTTAAGAGACCAGCAAGGCATCACCACGATCACCGTCCACCACTCTTCCACATGAGGTGATCGGCCAAATCAGGGCTTGCCTGTATAGCCTCCAAACGATCACTCGAAGATGGATGGACATGATGCTATTTTAAAACGCTTAAATTCGTGACTTACTCCGTTAAGCCTTAAAAACAGCGATGCTTCATACATCTTTGAATATACTTGATGCGACACTGCATAGAATACACACGATACTTCACAAGTATCGACTTCCTAAATAACTTAGTTATTTAGTCTAGCATTACATGCTACTTTACGTGGGTCCCACGATCCACCCACTCGAGACATCAATCATGTCACAAGGCGGGGATACATACTGGGGTATTGGTCTGGCGGTTTACAGCGTGAAGCGTGCAACGCGCCATCACAAGAACATGTCAGGAAGTCATGGACGGTTAGAGACGATAGGAGAAGTGCGCAAGACTGGTCGTTTAACACCAACACACAACTCCACTACTCCACTTCCTCCACTTCCCACGAGAGACGTGAATTAGGCTCAAATGACTTGTATAAATAGGTTCTCCTCCCTATTTCCAACAACAAGAACAAGTCCAGACAACAGAGGCAAGTGTTGTTACCATCGTATTCAAACACCGGAACTGATAGCTTACATCCTGCAAGCCAGTTCATCTTTCTGATACAAGTCATACATAGCCAAGACCTTCACAATATCAACACCTTCTTCGCTTCCCTCCCTAAGATCAACCCCATCTCCTTCACTTTGTGACCGAAACAAATCTGGAACGGCCATTTCTTGGTTTAGGCCGGATTTGCACAGATTGATTTCTCGAATCTACAAGCACTCCCGTGTAGTGCATTTGTTTAAGGTTTAAACTCATTTCTCATCCACACACCCCAAATTACCAAAACCGGCAGAAATAGTTTTCACCCATAAACACTTTTAAGTTCATTGCCAGAGAACAACATGCTTTTCTGATTGAATACCTTATGCAAAGACCTTATCCTTGATATTTGGAAATTCGTGCTACTCTGCTGCGAGTGAACACAAATCGTCATGCCATATCAATATTAAGGGTTCAGCCGGAGAACATAGCATAGAAGGCATTCAAAGGAACTTATATTAAGTGAATATAGGCGAGGCGCCGAAATTTACAAAACATATGGATGGTTGCTATATTCGCCAGTCCGGATAAATTTCATGTAAGTATATTGAACGACTCAATAAATATGTCGGTGGAGAGGTTAGCACTCACGACGCCGTTTCCTTTACAGAGTGACGTCACATCAGATGTAAGGTTTTACGATTTCAACCCTAAGCTAAAAACCACCATCAACATTAAGTCCCCTGCTTACCACGTAACAGCGGCGTTGTTTCGGGGTAAGCATGAGATGGTGACAGACAAGAGTAAAATCGAAAGGACAAGACGTGAAGAGATTGCCGAGGAAATTCAACTAACCTTTAGCGGAAGGCATGAGGAATCCGTCATCCTTGTATTGGTGGTTTTGCATAAATTCGGCTTGGCCATGGGGTATTGGTATCAGCGCTGCAGCTTTGGCTATTGATTGGCAGAGATGGCGCTGCAATTTGGTCCGTGAATCGGTGAATGGCGCTAGCTGGCTAGGTCACGGAACGTATGGAGATGGCGCTGCTTTGAACGGCCAGGATGGTGTCTCCTTGGCTGGTGGAGATGGCGCTGCTTCGAACGGATAAGATGGCGCCGCTTTGGCTAGTGGAGATGGCGCTGCTTTGAACGGCTAAGAAGGCGCCGCTTTGGTGATGTCCGTGGAATGGTGGAAACAACACTTTGAACTTTGGCTACCAAACAGTGAAGATGGAGCTGGCGTTTTTCGCAGAATGGGCGGAGATAGTGCGGCTTTAATCACGGGGTGCTGGAGTCATGGCATTACTTGCTAGGCTGTGGAGGGGGCGGCGATTACGCTGCTTTGAGGGGTGAAGAAGGCGCCCCTTTGGATAAGTCACAGAATGGCGTGCATGATCCGAAAGAAGAAATATTTTTCTACTCAAACTTCAAAATACAATGTATATAAAAGGCGTTGTCTACCCTTTTATTTTCGTATCATTGGTTTTACCTCTGTAGCGGCAAGCCTCTTTCCATCGGTAGTCCAGGTGAGCCAATTATTCTTTCTTTCGTATAGATCATCATAGAATTGCACCCATCTTCTTCACAGGTATCGTCTCGTGTCTTTTCTCGTAGTTCTCCATTTTGTGTTCTTCATCATGTAGATTGCCGATGCAGACATAATGTATTTTTTTTTGTAGTGCACAATGGGATCTTCCGATGATGATCATACCTCTGACTCTTCGGAGAATTTTTTTGTAGTCGACCAACCCAGGTTTTCTTCACATGAGGAGATATTAAACCAAATCAACCATTTGTTCCATGCAGCCGGCCGGATTATACAAGGCATGTCCCTCACCCATCTACGCATCGTGCGGGTGCGCGCCCAGGCTTTCATGGCTTTGATTGACATGGAGGAGAAGTGGAGACGTGATGAAGTATCCCAACAAGTCGGGAAATATCAACGTGATGAAGCTTCTCCACAACCCAGTGCCAGGGATGAACGATTCGCCTCTCGATTGAAACGGCGAAGGACTGAGTCCAAGAAACTTCTAGACGAGAGCCAGTTTAATTACCCTGTCCATAATGGTATCGTAATCCTCGATTATGAGGTGGACGAACTAGAACATTCCCAAGAGGCTGTGGTTTGAGAGACTGAAGCAGCTTCTGAAGTGGATATCGAAACTGCTGTTGAGGAAATCGAAGCGACCACTGAGGATGCTGTCGAGGCAGATGGTGAGGCGGTGGAAGCATATGTTGGAGTCGTTGGAGAAGGCTGTGGGGATGTATCTTGAGGCTGCTGTTGAAGCGGATTCCGTATGGGATGTTGAAGCCGCTCTTTGAAACGGCTTAGGATGTAATGTTAAAGTCTTTGCTAAAACGGCTCGGATGGAATGTTGAAGGTGAAACGGTTTACGGATGGGATTCAAGATCTTTGTTGAGATAGCTTCGGATAGAATGTTTCTTTGTCGGAAAAGGTGTTGGGGCAAGTGCTTGAAAAAGCTCTGATGGAGGCGTTATTGACCAAGGTGTTCGTCATTGACAACTGGTTTTCCCATTTTGCGATTTCCTTCCGTAGAGAAAAACAATCTTTTCGTAGCTCGTAGATGTTTTTTGGTACTTTAGTTTTTTTTGTTTTTGTTTTATGCGACCAAAGCCATGTCTCACCGAGTATCATTCCTTTGTTTATGTTGCTTTCATATCTTTGATTGAATGAATAAAACCTTCTGGAAGAGACCTAGCAAAACCCCTTTTGCGAAGAACCATTTATTTTTATTGGATTTCCCTTGCAAATTGTCCAGGGCTTCCGTGGCATGCCGCCTGAGTGCGTAGAAGTGCGAGCTGCCACAAGCTGGATAACACGTCATGAGAGAAATAAAGAAATCCGTCAGGTGAAAGTCATGGCTAGAGATTCTTGAGGGAAAGTGTTTGCGCCGCTGCTTGATGATCTTCTTTCTTGCATTATTCTTTTCTTCAGTATTTTATGAATAAGACATTTTGTGGGGTTTGATTTCTCTGGTTTTCAATCGACGGGTAATGACTCTGTGAGAGTTTGGGTTTACTTGGTATTTTTCCTTTAAGATGGTCTAGGAAAACTTTTTAAGGTAAGATGTTCTTTAATTGAAATTGAAAACTCTACCCATGAATGCAAGCAGTGCAATCACTTTAGAGAAGTTACAAACATCGCATGAAAGGGGAAATTGCTGAAGGAAATATTGAAAGGAGAACGCTGGAGGGGAAAGTAGCACAACATTTTAGCTATTGAAGGGTTTGAGCCATCGCGAATGAATCGTCACACCTTCCAACTTGTCGGCATTGATGAGTTTGTAGTAACCACCCAAGATAACATCTGCCACCAGATACGGCTCGTCTTCCTTTTCTTTAGGCGAATCAGATTGAGCGGCTATCCTTACTGTTACATCCCCAACTTGAAACGAGGTCGTCTTGACTACCATATCTCCAATTTGAAACGGGTTTTGGGCATTGTGCAACCACTTGATTTTTGATCTCGTCATTTTTGACTGCGTCAGCTTCCAAATTTTTGACAAAGCACTTGAAAGGCCCAGCATTCCATTCATATCTCTTAATGACGCCCGGGTTGGTGATTGGACTGAGTCCCCATGCTTGGCCGAGAGGAGAAGTGACTGGGTGCAGAAAGGGTTGTTTAACCAGACTTACTTGCGTTTGGAATCTGCGGATGAATGCCAATAGCCTTTCTACAGATAATTGAGTTACATCGGTAAGTTGTTGATACGACAACATGTAATCTTCAAAGTTGGACGGTTTGTCGGAAATTCTTTCAGGTATCGACTCCGGCAGAGGGGATACTCCTAATTTCGCTTTGTTGTCGTGTACCCATGGGCGCCCCAGAATCATGTCGTAATTTGAGAGTTATTTGACAATGTGGAATTTGCCATGTGTTAGAGCGTCTCCTGCCTTAATTTCAAGGTTTATTTAGCCATATGCGTCTATTGCTTCTCCTTCCAAATTTTCGACCATGATTGGGGAACGTGTAGCCTCCTGCTTCGAAATTCCCGCAGCTCTCAGAGTTTTGATGGTAACGATGTTGAAGTCAGAAGCTGCGCCAATCAATGTGTTGTCGATCTCGGCATCCTTCAGGTGAACCGTGGTCAACAGTCCCCATTTGTACTTTCCAGCACCGTTTCTCGAGAGAGTTTGGAGTTCTGGCGTAGTTTCTTCAGTAGGGAAAAGTCGCTTGCCCGACACAACTCGATTGAGGTCTGTAAATATATCTTGGCGTTGCGCCTTGGAGAAATAGAGAATCTCGCATACATGCTCCATGATGGATTGCACGGTTTTGTGAACAGAGTCCCCAGAGAGCATGCAACTCTGATTTGGAAGAGGATCTCTGTGAACTCCCTCATTGCCCAGCTGAAGTTCCCATGCCTCCACCTTTTCTTTGAAAATACGCTTTAACTTATTGCAGTCACTGGTCGGGTGATGGACAAATCTGTGGTAGCGGCAATACTTAGGATTTGCCATTTCCTCTTCAGTTAGTGGGCGCCTAGTAGGGGCAATCTGATGGCGTCATTTTGGATCCATGCCTCTTAGAGTTCAATTACTTCCTCGATTGGGAACGGGAAATCTAAGGCCCTTTCTCCGGCTCCTTGATATTGCGCAGGAGCTTTAGCTGTATTCTTCCGCGGTGGAGCCGCTTGATGTGCTGGCATTGCACGCTTGGATTTCTGTTCTGTCGTCGGAGCCTTCCTTTTTCCTCTTTCACTTACCACGCTCACAGAGGGGCCAGTATTATATTGCTTATTGATGAGGCGTCTATTTGCTCAAGTTTCGCGTGCGTCTTCAACCTTGGCTGGCCTGGTTCTTTCCAACAATGCTGGTGCTGTTGTGGCCGACCGTTTAGCAGCCTCATGAAGCTCAGAGAACGTCTGGAATCGCAGATTCTCCAGTAAGGCATGATAGATGGGAACCATATCATTGATGCAAGAATGTACTAATTGTTATTCGGTCACATTTGGGTCGTGACAGTCCAACGCTTGAATCCTGAATCTTTTGACATAATCATTTGGATGTTCATTGTTTCGTTGAAACATCCTCCCTAAATCTGAGAAGGTAATTTGCTCAGACACAAAGAAGTACTTCTTGTAGAAAGATGTAACCATGTCACCCCAGTTGGGTATGCTGTTTGGTGCAATGCTGTTGTACCAGGTGTATGCTCTTCCGGTAAGTGACTTTGAAAACTCCCTCAAAATAAGAACATGGTTGTATTGGTGCTCTCCCAAGGATTCCAAAAATCGAGAGACATGTTCACGCGCATTACCGGTGCCGTCATATAATGAGAATTAAGGAGAAGAGTATCCTCTCGGGAGAGGAATTCTTTGTACTTTAGGAGGATACGGGGGTTGATGTTGATGCATGTCTGCAGAATCACTTTTGTCTCGGTTTCGAAGAAGTCGTTCCAAATCCGCTCGTGTGACAAAATTGGACGGATGATTCCCCTCCGTTGGAGCCCCCGAACGAGTCTCTTCATCTACAAAGGTGCGCCTTGCTGAGGCATCAGCGCCAGGAGTATTGAAGGTTTTCCTCGTTGGCTCTGGTTGGCGTGGTTCCTGTGGTAGCCACTCCGTTAGTGTCTTGAGGAAAAGAAGCACCTCTTTCTGAGTCGAAGCCATGTCCGTCTGAGTCTTAGAAAGAACTTCATGTCTTTCCATCAAATCAGCAATGGTAACATGGGATCGGCTCACTCTGGATCCCCCTAGTCTCTCGTACTGATGGAGTAGCAGCGGCTCTGGTGAAGGTTGGAGATATCACGTTTTAAGATAAGTTTGGGGGGGCAGCGTCCACGGCTCAGTGGATTTGGAGGTGTGACACCTGAAGGAACGTTTTCCGCAGCAGCGCTGGTAACCGAAGGTGTAATGCCTGAAGGAACATTCTCCGCGCCGTTGGCGTTGATAGGTGGCGTATTAACGCTACTTGAAGGAACGCTGGTACCGAGAATAATTTCAGCGCTATTTTTTTCAGGGTTTGTTGCTGACCCGGACCTGAGCTCTACCATCTTGAAATTGGGATTGAAAAAATGAAATTGGAATTTGGAAATTGGTATTGCAACCAAGAGATTAATCTCCCACTGTGGTCGCCAATTGTTTGTGGGTGAAAACTGATTCTGCTGATTATGGTAATTTCGGGTGTGTGGGTGAGAAACGAATCTAAACCCTAAACAATGTACTGCACGTGAGTACTTTTGATTTGAGAGATCAATCTGTACAATCCTGGCCTAAACCAAGAAATGGACGTTCCAGGCTTGCTTCGGTCACAAAGTGAAGGAGAAGGGTTGGTCTTAGGGAGGGAAGCGAAGAGAGTGTTGAGACCAGAATCGTTGATTCTGAAGGTGTGGTTGTTTATGACTTGTATCTGAAAGTAGAACTGGCTAGCCGAATGGAAAGCTACCAGGTGATTTCTAGATACTATATTGTTACGACCAAAAACTTGTTGTTTGGTAAAATTAGGTGAAGCCTATTTATACAAGTCATATTGAAACGTACCCTGGTCTCGTAGGAAGTGAAAATGATTGAGTGGTGGAAGAATAGAGTAACGTGTAACCGTCAGACGTTATGCTTCCATGATGAGGGAAGTGAATCCGTGTAACCGTCAGTCATTACGCTTCCATGATGAAGAAAATGAATTACTTACACCGTTACTTTTCACCACCACTAATTGTCCTACTTCATGACACTTTCTTGTAACGGGCGCATTGCACGCCGCACGCTGTAAACCGCCATACCAATACCCTGATGAGTATCCCCCAGTTTGTGACATGTTTGATGCCTCGAGTGTTTTCGTGGAAAACGTGTAGCAGGTTGCTATGTATGGCAAGTTAAAGTCAAGAGACTTTGCCATAGGAAAATAACATGTGATGTTATTAGGCTTGCCTTGGTCGGCCACCTAAAACTTGCCACAAGTCCGTCAGTTTGGTGGCGAACTTGAATGTCTGAGATTACATCTTATGAGGAAGGGTAGTCGTTGATTATGGCCACATCTTTGTTGTGTAAAAAAGTGGCGCCTGGCTTAGCCGTGGCGTAGCGGCTTGCGTGGGACTTGCCGCAAGTCCGTCAGTTCAAAGGCGAACTTGGATGGCTGAGATTACATCTCATGAGGAAGAGTGACCGTTGATTATGGCCACATATTTGTTGTGTAACAAAGTAGCGCCATTAGCATAGTGGCGCCTGGCGTAGCCGTGGCGTAGCGGGTTGCATGGGACTTGCCGCAAGTCCGTCAGTTCAATGGCGAACTTGGATGGCTGAGATTGCATCTCATGAGGAAGAGTGGTCGTTGATTATGGCCACATCTTTGTTGTATAGCCAAGTGGCGCCATTGGCATAGTAGCGCCTGGTGGAGCCATGGCATAGCGGCATACTAGTAGCCGTGGCATGGCGACATGCCAGTGGCGTTGTGGCATGGCCACGCCTGTGGCGTTGTAGCATGGCCAAAGCTAGGATTTGGCACCGTGGTAAGAATTAGGGCTTGGCGGCGTGGCCAAGGCTAGGATTTGGCGTCGTGGTAAGAATTAGGGCTTGGCGGCGTGGCCGAGGCTAGGTTTTGGCGTCTTGGTAAGAATTAGGGCTTGGCTGCGTGGCCAAGGCTAGGTTTTGGCGCCGTGGTAAGAATTAGGGCTTGGCGGCGTGGACAAGGTTAAAGTGGCATGCTACCGCGGCAAAGTGGCATGTTGGCATGCCGATCAATATGTTGTTGTGGTAAGGCGCGTTTGGCTTGCCACTTAGTATGGTAGCACGGCAGGGTGCGTTTGTCCTTTAATGTATGGTGGCAAGTTTGGAGATACTTGATTGGCCAAGGAAAGGGGTCGTCCAAACATAAGGCACGGCTACACTTCTGGTGAAAGTGTGGCGGCTTTAGAGCGACCTGATTGGTCGATTAAAAGAGGTCCGGCCAAGCATGGGCGTGGCTACACTTCTGGTGAGAGTGTGGCGGCTTTAGAGCGACCTGATTGGTCGATGGGAAGTGGGGCCTGCGAGTATGGGCCCAGCCAGAACTTATGTGCGCGTGGCTAATTTGATGCGACACCATTGGTCTAGAGAAATAGGTCCAGTTTATGAAGGGGCGTGGCCAATGGAAAGTGGCGCCAGTTGGCCTAAGGCATGGCCACACCTCCCTTTGCTGCTGCGGCTCCCTGTTTTCTGATTCTGGGCAAGGCTTTGCACCTGCTAATCCATGGCGGATTTATTACCTAGTTCGCCTAGGCTTAATTTCGACAAGCAAGGTCTGATATACTACGCGAGGCGCAAAACCCTAACTTCTACAAGTTAGTCAGGGCAATTGATTAAACTCTATGTGTTGACACATAGTTCTTTTAAGTTCATTGCCAGAGAGCAGCATGCTTTTCTGATTGAATACCTTATACAAAGACCTTATCCTTGATATTTGGAAATTTGTGCTACTCTGGTGTGAGTGAACACAAATCGTCATGGCATATCAACATTAAGGGTTCAGCCGGAGAACATAACTTAGAAGGCATTCAAAGGAACTTATATTAAGTGAATATAGGCGAGGTGCCGAAATTTAAAGAACATCTGGGATGGTTGCTACATTCACCAGTCTGGATAAATTTCATGTAAGTATATTGAACGGCTCAATAAATATGTCGGTGGAGAGGTTAGCACTCACGGCACCGTTTCCTTTACAGAGTGACGTCACATCAGATGTAAGGTTTTACGATTTCAACTGTAGTTGCAGGAAATCCCACACTACACCCCTCACTAGAATTCACTCAACTAATCCATTTGAAGATGAATAATTATAGATTTTATTGGTTATTTTCTTGAAATGTTTACAAAGAAAGATAGAACAGAGCTAAAGAAATTACAATCACTCTTAATTTTCTCTCTCCTAATGACTTGCTTAACAATTCAAAAAGAACTCTCTCCACAACAAACTGACTCAACCCTTTATATAGGGTAGTACACAGTGGATGACAGCTAAGCTGTCCTTTATTTTCGGGAACAACTCGCGAAGTGTCGCAAGTGTACATATACAAATTCTCGCGACACTCCTAAATCTCGCTAAGTCTTCACATTCTTCTCATGTTCTGGCTGTCGTCATTCATTGCGTCATTTATTTTACTTCTCTGTGACTCCCTCGCGATATCGTTATTTATTAATCTCGCGAAGTATTCATTAATGTTATTCTTCTGCGACGCACTCGCAATGTCATTATTTATTGATCTCGCGAAGTATTGATGTCGCGATATTCTGATCCTACATCTTGCCTCTTCTCATGTCTTTTCTGCGAAGGAGAAAATGTCATGAGAACCAATATTTTAAAATGCCGCAATTGCTCATCTTTATCTCGCAATTGTTCACTTTTATCCGTTTTATTCATGTACGGAATTTATTACAGGTGTTTCTTCTTCCACTCTTTTCTTGACACGTCTCTTTCAAACGTTTATTCTTGACCATTCATGTCCCATCTCGCATTAAATGCATTTGTTTTCTCAAGGATTCTCCTCTCTATATATAGTTTTCTTACCCTTCTCTTCTTCTCTTTTATTTTCCCTCTGCAACTTTCCTTCAACTTTCTTCCTCCGCAATTTGCGCTTCTGCTACTGTAAACCTTCCCTTTTTTCTTTCTCAATCTTCAATTCTCTATTCATTCCCATACTCTAATAATGGCTTCACTTGGTCGTACATATAAACCCCTTTTTGAGGAAACTCAAAAGAAATTTCAAGAGAAAGGTTTCATCTTATCGACCATTCCTGATCAAGAGTCTTCATCTATACTTTCTGCAAAATTATTTTTACGATCATCAATGTAATGATCGAGAAGATCATAGTCTCGCTAGGTCAAATCCTCTGAGGCCTTCCCATTCCTCTATACAATCACGAGATGCCATTATTCTATGAAATTCTTGCTCATGAGAAATTCTCATGAGCTATTTATCAATTGAGCGGCGCATCGCATCCGTCTAATGGTTGAATTCGCCAACGTGGATACTAGTAAAGGATCTTTATATCTGATGATGTCAAAGATCCTAGATTCGCAAATTTACAAATAGTATTTGAGAAGTATATCGTAGAAAACTTCTTTGTGAATTATGCGGTAATAAATATGAGAAATGATAAATCTCATTTGGGGTGCTCGATTGAAGAGAAAAGATAACATTGATCTTTGATAAGTCTGCTCATGCAAGACATTGGTAGCACTCGGGCAAAAATAATGTTCCTCGGCACTCCAAAGATGAGAAGTGGTGGGTTGTTCCTTTATTTCGAGTGGACCCTATATCGCAGGTTCACATGTACTCCTGCGAATCTCATGAGACTATCATCCTTGGGAATTTAAATGGCCCGAAAAGGCAAAAGAGGTATCTCGGCTAGATCCTACGCTCGCCGATGCCTTCCCATCGACACTTGAATTTGTGCCCGCTCAACACCCAAACTACCTAACCCTATACCCTCTCGACCAACACTCCATTTCATTTCCATCTTCTCTTTCCTCTCGACCAACTCCTCTCGCAAAACCACCTTCTCCTCACCCCGACAGGTGCGGAGCTCTGCATGACATCACCACCTCCATCACCTCCCGACTCTAGCCACAACCACCATCCCCTAACGTCTCTACCTAGTTCATAGCTTCTTCTCTAGGAGCTAAGATCGAGATAGAGAAAACTAGGGTTAGGGTTAATCAATCGATCAATTGAGGGAAGCCATCATCTCGAGCCGCACAAGGTAAGAAAGAAGCGATTGAGTATGGGTACTGTCTCTTCATTTAATTTCTATTTTAAATTAAATTAGGGTTTGTATTTTGGAAAAGTTTTTGCATGTATAAATATCGAAGCGTGGGTATGTAATGCATACTTTGACTACTGGATTAGCTGTGAGCTGTCACCTTAGTTTATTTGTGTTCAATTTTATCTTGTTATGTTTAATTTAACCTCAGGGTGTTTGATGATACCCGCTCTTATGTTGAGTTCATATGTCTAATTTTGTGTCTTATTGTGCTTAATGGAGATGAGTGATTTCATCTTTGTTTGGATCAATTACATTTGTGATAATTTGTACTTTGTGATAAGACAAATTATACTAGGAATGCATTAGTGATATCATTTGAATCACTTAGGAGTAATTAGTTAGCTCACAACCCAAATGAGCTTGTGATAACTTGTACGGAGTGAAAAGACAAGTTATACTAGGAGTGAATTAGGATAGTTAGCTAAAGGATTCCTCCACTTGAGGCCTTCAAAGGGAGGTATGAGACATGAGCAGTATGTGTGGCCTTAGCATGGAAGTAGAGGTGGATTCATCACCCGGCATCTTACAATCCTTTGTTCTTTGCCTTAGTTTAGTGTCACATTTCAACCTAGTCGTATCGACGCAAAGCATAACTACTACTGTCACTTCAGAATTCGCAAGCCAAGCCTTAAATCACTTAAGCACCACAAGTCCTTGTGGGATCGACCCGTACTTGCCGCGTCTCCAATAGACGCGTGCACTTGCGGTATAACCCGTAGGCCGTAATTTAAACATCTTCTCGGGCCTACAAGTTTTTGGCGCCATTGCGAAGGGGGACAGGTGTGCCACTGTGATTTTGTGCTTGTCTTTCTTCGAAATTTATTCATCCCCGTACATATCTAGTGTAACTTTTAGTTTCCATAACTCGTAACTTAGTGCACATACGCATCCGCATTTTGCATTTGTCACGTAGCTGCATTCTCACCTGCACTCTCGGTAGTTATATAATGTAAGTAGTACTCCATCTCGCATCTCATAAACTCCATCTTTGCCTTGTAGCTCAAGTGTTGGTCTGAAATTCTTGGTCCCTGTCGGTCAAGTCACTCTCGGCACATGTGCCGTATTGATATTCATAACCCTTGCTCCATCTCATGCACTCTGGATACTAAAATTGTTTGTTGAGCAACAAGGTCTTTGGCTGGGCCAAAAGGGAGAAAGACAAGGAAAGGTGCGGACTAGAGTGTGTGCCACTGTGCTTGCTTGAGCTGCTAAAGCAACCCAAGGAAGGCAAGAAAAGCACGAGGCCTTAAGGTGAGTAACTATGCCAGAATAGCTCTGATCCTCTGTGCTTTCTGTCTTCGTTTAACCCGCAAACAACGAGCGAGACCACGAATGCACACACCTGAATGCATGCTTGAACAGAATAAACTATGCATCCGCATCTACTGGTGAGTTTGTACCATTAAAACTGAAAACCTCCATTTTATTTGCGAGGTCAGACCGTTATAACTGTAATGACCAACTGTGATAGGCTCGAATCTCAATGCTAGTCTTCTTGAGTGTGCATTGTCAAGCTGGTTCTGGTGAGCTAGAGACCACGCCTGAGTCTATCAACCACAGCAGACCAATACATTGGTTGAATGAATGTGTTATTGAGTTGGTGAGCCATCTGAAAACCTATACATTGCTGAAACTTGCCTTGGCTGAGTACACAGCCCTGTTGGCCCTGCAACCCTTAAGCTTGACCTGTGAATTATTGAGCTCCAGCCCCCTGAAATTTGTTGAGCCAATTTATTGTCAATATTCGCATGCTTGTGCGAAACCATTGTTGTGTTAGATTGTGCTACCCCGTGGGTGTTTACTCGTCGACACTGTACATCCGCCCGTAGAGCCTAATTTTTGAGTTGCCAAGCCCAGTGAGTCATGCATAATCTCGTGAGTTGCCAAATCTTTCTTTGTGAGCTTTGTGGTGTGTAGCAAAGTGTGAGTTGTCTTGTTGGCTCTGCACAAACTTGACTAAAATCCCTTTGAGCTTAGCCCGCAGTTTGAGCAATTGAAGCTCTCGGTTGAGCTGAAAATCTAAAAATTTTTGCTTGAGAACAACTACACTTGTTGACTCGAGTGAGCCGAGTGAAATTTGAATAGGAAACTTTGACTCATTTGAGTAAAAGTCTACGACTAAGCCGAGTGAGTGAGCTAAGTTCGTTCATTTGAGTCAAACCGCCGAGTTGAGTTGCCTCCCTGAATAGGTGAGTCAATCCTAACTCGGCCGATTTCTGGGGAGTTGAATCGAGCCGTTTTATAAGCGAAGCCCACACCCAGTGGGCTCAGAACCCATAACTTGGGCTTACACCGAACCGAGCCCACTTCAACCTAAACTGGGTTTTACTTCTAGAGCAATTTCAGCCCACATAGATTAGCCTCCCCTTCTTGGGTCGTGCAACAAAACTCAGCCCATCTCAACTTACTCTAGGCTATACTCATTCAATTCGGGTTACACTTAGACCTACCTGGCTTCAAACAACAAATCCCAAACAAACCAAAACCCACATAAACCAAACTTTCCCAACAAAACCAAAAATGAACCCATTTAAACCAAACAAAACCCACATAAACCAAATTAGATTGTGAGTTCAATTTGATAAATCATGTCAGGATTTTGGTCTGCATCGGGGATGGAACCAAATCCCTTAGAGAGCTTGCTTACGGGCATCTTTCACAGGATGAACACCCCACATACCATAGTGACTTTAGGGAATTTTATGAGCCTTCTCAGGGCCCCGAACTCACATACCCTAATCATTATGATCACATACATCATTCACCACGGTGGGGAGATGAACAATTTTGTACTTCTCAATCAGGAGGAAAATCTTAGACTCATCGAACAAAATAATGCTAGGAGTGTATTGCATGATAAACCATATAGCATTGATTATGAATTTCCTACTTTTGAAAACTCTCCTTTCATTGAACCACATAATGAAATTCTGAATTGATTCAAAACCTTGACCAAAGAACTATGAGCTTAGAACTCAAATTGAGTCAAAACTGTGATGCACTAAATGAGGAAAGGGAGGACTTTCAAAATGAAATGTTTATCACCCATAATGAAAATAGTATGCCTAGTCTTACTCGTGCAATTGATATTGCATATGAACACATTTCAAATGATGGGACTAGAAATACTATGATTTTTAATAAGGAAATGCAATTCTATGATGATGATGATGATGAATATGATATGTTAGAAGAGCATGTGCATGCTTTGAAAATATGATGAAATCTTTTGGTTGAGAGACGTTGGCGTCTCTTATCGTGAACCCTATGAATGATACTTCTTCTAACATTCATACATGTGATCTTAACTATGAGCTTAGTTTTGTGAAATTCTTCAATGAATGTGAGCATGATTCACAACTTGTTTGTGACTTAGGAAATGATGAATCTCTCTCGTTGACACTAATGTTCTTTTGGATCATGATATTATTGTTGTGTCTGATTCCCTTCCCATGTCACAATATGTTGCCTCCTCTGATGAATTTGATGTGGAACCTGTGCACTTGTCCTGTGAAAATGAACATGATTTACCCTCTTCTGACTTTGGGAGAGTGTGTGATGGTACAAATGATTTTATACATGAAAATAACTTGGATGTACCTAACCTCTCTCTTGAGTCACAAATTGAAACTCCTTCACCCAACCTAGGTGTAGTTTGTCACAAAATTGCAAAACCAACTTTTCTAAAAATGCCTAACTTAGGCCTAGAACTTTGTGCTTCCCAAGTCCTCTTGGACTATTTTGCATCAAAGTATAACACTCTTAAGGAGCCACAGTTGGAATATGTATGTACTTTTGTAATTAGCAAAACTCATTTCGAGTTAGACCTTTTGCATGATGTACCTTTAAAATTGCAAGATTTTGTTCTCACAAACACACTGTTCACAAGTTTAGGTTTGGAAACTCCTTCCCATTTGCGATCTTACTTGCACTTTCATGTTATATTTGTGTAAGAAATTTGTTTGATGTTTGTATATTTTTTCTATTGGGTTGATCCTCAACTCTTTAGACTGTTGGTTTATGGTGCATTTTCATTGTATATATCCGGTAGGACTTGTTAAATTTTTCTTTTCTTGATTGGTTGAGTCTTCTTGCACATATATTATGCTAATCCGATATGATCTCCGTTGAGAATATTGGATTCTAGCCTTGACGAATGAAGCTCAACCTTGCTCCGCGACATCCCAGGTAATCTCTTCCCTTTTATCTTTTCAGCATAGTTCTCGTGGTACGTGATTGTTTAAATTTTTCCTATACTCGTGACACATTGAGGACAATGTTTGATTTAGGTTTGGGGGTGCATTTGCATTTAGAGTTTTTAGTTTTTATTTTGCATTTAGAGTTTTTAGCCTTTTTATCTTATCTTTTATTTTCAAAAAAAAAAAAAAAAGTGTTTGTATTATTTTCATTCCATGTACTTTAAAAAAAAAAAAAAAAAAAAAAAATAAAAAAAATTAAAAAAAATTATTATTATTAAGTTTTTGTGAAGTTCAGAAGTTCGTCATCAACAATTGAAGACCGAAGACCGAAGATTGAAGACGTTTCTATGGTTTCTTATGAGAGAGTGATGTTAATTGCCGATCGGGTGAGAAGGTGAGTGAGTACTCCCACCCCTTGCTAATGGTTGATTTCCTTTCTTAGAGATCATTAGAAAAAGATTCTTTTTGTCCACACTTTTGTGGAGTCTCCGATTTTATTTCGGAAGGTTATCCTTCTTACCTACAACGTGTGTGGGATTTCTCTCTTTATTCCCCGCCCGCACACATGAGAGACTAAAAAGCGATCTTTTTGAGTGCAATTATCATAAAACCCTAATGGTGAGGCGTAAGTCGAGACTTATGATCACAATCGAACCCGAATTCTTTCATATGGTATGGTTACTTCTCGCTCAAAGACTTAAGGATGAGAATGCGTTCTTCGATAGTTCTAACTTCTCGTTACTAGCATGCGTAAACTCTATGTCCTCATAGCTTCTTGGAGGCTTGAGACTCTTTTACATTCGAAGTTGGAGAAGGTTTTGTGGGTACACCTGTAAACCCTCACGAGACTACAACTCGTCCACTAGGGACACCTAGGGGGTTTAAAGGCTTAGTGCATACGCTAAATGCATTCGAGAGACCTGCGATGGGGGTATAGTTAGGATTTCTTATTTTCTTGTTTCACTTGAGGACAAGTAAAATTCAGGTTTGGGGTATTTGATGAGTGCCAAATAGTGCATATTTATACACCTTTTTATTGGCATTTTACTCATCTTTTGCGCTTAGAAATCGATATTATCCCATTCTCGTATTTTCTTTGTTTTCAAGAATAAATATTTGTTTTAATTAATTTTGTATTTTTAGGTACTAAATAAAGCTCGGAGAATTGAGGAGCCAAAAGAGCGAAGACTGGAGGCAAACATCTATGGAGCAGATAGCCAAAGCCACAAGCTTGAATCCAGTTGCAACTCAACAAGTAGCAACTCATCTACAAGACATGGGCCTAGAGCTATCCATCTCCGACCCGTGACCCGGATCCAAGCCCGTCATTCCGAGCCATTGAGATCTCCCATCATCCTACGGTCGCTCCTTCACTTGCATATCATTACTCGATGCTTCCGCTCGACACCAAATCGCCTCGATTTCATCCTAAGCCGTTCGGATCTTCTCGGCTCTCATCCTACGCCGCCGATGCCTCCTCTCATCAAACCTTCGATGTGCCCGCTCAACACCACAACACCTAATATATACACCCAAAGCCTAACCCATTTCATTTCCATCTTCTCTTTCCTCCGACCATTCTCCTCTGCAAAACCACCTCTCCCTCACTCTCGGTCTTCGAGTCCTCTCCCGACCGGACAAACACTCACCTCCGCCACCTTCTTCCCGACACCACACCAACACCACCACCATCCCGCTAACCTCTCTCTATTCATCTCTTCATAGCTTCTCTCTATCCTAAGATCGTGTTAGAGATAAATAGACTTAGGGTTTAGTCTAACATCACAAGCAAGCCATCATCTCGAGTATGAGAGCAAGAAAGATGGGAAGCGATTCGGAGTATGGGTACTGGGTTTGAGTTAATTTATGTTTTAAAATTAAATTAGGGTTTGGAATTATTTTGGGGGATTTTTCATGTATAAATAGAAGGTGTATTTGGATGTTTGAGACACGCCTGGATTAGCCAGAGCTGTCACCTTAGTTTATTTGTGTTCAATTTTATCTTGTTATGTTTTAATTTAACTTCAGGGTGTTTGATGATACTCCTGCTCTTATGTTGAGTTCATATGTCTAATTTTGTGTCTTATTGTGCTTAATGGAGATGAGTGATTTCATCTTTGTTTGGATCAATTACATTTGTGATAATTTGTACTGTGATAAGACAAATTATACTAGGAATGCATTAGTGATATCATTTGAATCACTTAGGAGTAATTAGTTAGCCTACAACCCAAATGAGCTTGTGATAACTTGTACTGTGAAAAGACAAGTTATACTAGGAGTGAATTAGGATAGTTAGCTAAAGGATTCCTCCACTTGAGGCCTTCAAAGGGAGGTATGAGACATGAAAGAGTATGTGTGGCCTTAGCATGGAAGTAGAGGTGGATTCATCACCCTGGCATCTTACAATCCTTTGTTCTTTGCCTTAGTTTAGTGTCACATTTCAACCTAGTCGTATCGACGCAAAGCATAACTACTCTGTCACTTCCTAGGAATTCAGTAAGCCAAGCCTTAGATCACTTAAGCACCACAAGTCCTTGTGGGATCGACCCGTACTTGCCGCGTCTCCAATAGACGCCGTGCACTTGCGGTATAACCCGTAGGCCGTAATTTAAACATCTTCTCGGGCCTACCGGTGGGCAGGCCGTTAAACGTAAAAGATAACTCTTTCCGAGGCCCCCGCCGACGTCTCCGGACTCCCTAACGTTGCCGTCAGCCGCCACGTCCGGTTCAGAATTTTAACCCGATTCCCTTTCGAAGTTCCGCGTGTTGCACGCTCTTCCGACGGCTTCCCCCGTCTCTTAGATCGACTAACCCATGTGCAAGTGCCGTTCACATGGAAACTTTCCCCCTCTTCGGCCTTCAAAGTTCTCATTTGAATATTTGCTACTACCACCAAGATTCGCAGACCGACGGAGGTTCCGCCCGGCCTCACGGCCTAGGTTTCGCAGCCACCGCCGCGCCCTCCTACTCATCGGGGCCTAACGATTGCCCCGACGGCGGAGGTGTGGGTCGCGCGCTCGCCGCCATCCATTTTCGGGGCTAGTTGATTCGGCAGGTGAGTTGTTACACACTCCTTAGCGGATTTCGACTTCCATGACCACCGTCCCGTTGTCTTAATCGACCAACACCCTTTGTGGGTTCTAGGTTAGCGCGTTAGCTTGGGCACCGTAACCCGGCTTCCGGTTCATCCCGCATCGCGTTCCGCGTTTACCAAAAATGGCCCACTTGGAGCTCTCGATTCCGTGGCGCGGCTCAATGGAGCAGCCGCGCCGTCCTACCTATTTAAAGTTTGAGAATAGGTCGAGGGCGTTGCGCCCGATGCCTCTAATCATTGGCTTTACCCGATAGAACTCGCCCGCGGGCTCCAGCCTATCCCGAGGAAACTTCGGAGGGAACCAGCTACTAGACAGTTCGATTAGTCTTTCGCCCCCATACCCAAGTCGACGAACGATTTGCACGTCGCATCGCCGCGAGCCTCCACCATAGTTTCCTCCTGCTTCGCCCCCGCTCGTGCATAGTTCACCATCTTTCGGGTCCCGACATGTATGCTCTCACTCGAACCCTTCACGCGAAGATCTAGGTCTCATGGGGTGCAACCCACAAGGGGATCCCGCTAGTCGCCTTCCTTGCGCCTTGGGTTTTACTCGCCCGCATGGACTCGCACACATGTCGACTCCTTGGTCCGTGTTTCAAGACGGGCCGAATGGGAACCCACAAAGCCGACGCCGGAGCACGCTGTTGCTGCAGGCACGCCGTGAGGCGCGTGCTGCCCACCACGATCGAGGCGACGACGTCTCCGCGGGCATGACTACAGCCCGGGCTTGGGACGCGCCTCAATCCGCGCTTCGGCCCGCACCCCGAGTCGATCGGCGGACCGGCTCATCACCGTTCCGCATCCGATGGGGCACATCGCCGGCCCCATCCGCTTCCCTCCCGACAATTTCAAGCACTCTTTGACTCTCTTTTCAAAGTCCTTTTCATCTTTCCCTCGCGGTACTTGTTCGCTATCTGGTCCTCTCGCATTTAGCCTTGGACGGAATTTACCGCCCGCTGGCTGCATTCCCAAACAACCCGACTCATGAAGCCGCGCCTCGTGGTGCGACGTGGTCCCGAGCACGACGGGCTCTCACCCTCTGGTGCGCCCCTTCCGGGGGACTTGGGCCCGGTCCGTCGCCGAGGACGCTTCTACGACTACCAAGTCGGACAAATGGCCGTCCCGATTCTCAAGCCGGGCTGTTCCCGGGTTCGCCGTTACTAGGGGAATCCTTGTAAGTTTCTTCTCCTCCGCTTATTGATATGCTTAAATTCACGGTAGTCCCGCTGACCCGGGTCGCAGAGTGGGAGCCGTAATTACGCCCGATGGGTTCCTTATGGTCCTTCACGGTAGGGCACAGCAGACACGGATTCAGAATGAAGAGAGACAACGAGTGTCGACCACCACGAATCGTGACGCTGGCCTCCCAGGGCTCCGTGTTTAGACCGACCGCACTTTCAAGGCACTGGGGTCAATATCCTCCCCATTCACCGCACAATGCCAATGTCGCCGGAAGGCGCCAAAGGACATGAGTTAGAGGGGAGACGGTGCGTGACGCCCAGGCAAGCGTGCCCTCGGCCCGAAGGCTTGGGGCGCAACTTGCGTTCAAAACTCGATGGTTCAATGATTCTCGCAATTTACACCAAGTATCGCATTTCGCTACGTTCTTCATCGATGCGAGAGCCGAGATATCCGTTGCCGAGAGTCGTTCGAAGATTGGATTTCGCGACACCTACCGCTGCATTTCTCCCACCGAGGCGGGATAAAGAGAAGAGGCACGCTAGTATCCATTTGTTTTTTCCTTGGCGCTTACCGCGCCTTGGGTTCGTTTTCGGCACGAAGAGAGGGCGTTAGCCAACTCCCGACCGAGCGGTGGAGCAAGGGGGATCTCTCCCCACTTGCATCACCACCGAAATTGATTCACGTGTTCGCGGTCGTTCTGCTGGGCAGGTTTCGACAATGATCCTTCCGCAGGTTCACCTACGGAAACCTTGTTACGACTTCTCCTTCCTCTAAATGATAAGGTTCAGTGGACTTCTCGCGACGTCACCGGCGGCGAACCGCCCGCGTCGCCGCGATCCAAACACTTCACCGGACCATTCAATCGGTAGGAGCGACGGGCGGTGTGCACGATGAAGCTTCATTCTTACAAGTTGGAAGTCCCTCGGACACCACGCGACGTGCGGTGCTCTTCCGGCCATGATGGCTGAGCTTCGTCCAGGCCTGCTTGCAGCGTCCAGCCATGATGGCTGAGGGTTCGATCCGTCAAGTGTCTAGTGTTGCATTTCGAGTATGACCAAGCTTCATCGTGCTAGGCCGGATCGCAACTTGGAGGAATGAAGCTTCAATCGCTTGGCCAAACTTGCAAATTGCAAGATGAGGCTTCACGTGCTTGGCCAAACCTGCAAATTGCAAGAGTGAAGCTTCACTCAGCTGGGGACTTACACAATTGGCGCATGAAGATGAGCCAACTGATGCCCAACCAACTATTTTTCCCAACCAACGTCCCTTCCCTATATATGTCTTATTCGCATTTCTACAAATAGGATTAGGGAAGGAAAAAACATTCATCAACTCACCGCGAGGCCTAGCCCAAATGAAGCTTCATTATGACCGAGGGACTTCCAACTTGTAAGAATGAAGCTTCATCGTGCTAGGCCGGATCGCAACTTGGAGGAATGAAGCTTCACTCGCTTGGCCAAACTTGCAAATTGCAAGATGAGGCTTCACGTGCTTGGCCAAACCCGCAAATTGCAAGAGTGAAGCTTCACTCACTGGGACTTACACAATTGGCGCATGAAGATGAGCCAATTGATGCCAAACCAACTATTTTTCCCCAACCAACGTCCCTTCCCTATATATGTCTTATTCGCATTTCTACAAATAGGATTAGGGGAGGAAAATCATTCATCAACTCCCCGAGGCCGGATCTTGCCGAGGCCTAGCCCAAATGAAGCTTCATTATGACCGAGGGACTTCCAACTTGTAAGAATGAAGCTTCATCGTGCTAGGCCGGATCGCAACTGGAGGAATGAAGCTTCACCGCTTGGCCAAACTTGCAAATTGCAAGATGAGGCTTCACGTGCTTGGCCAAACCTGCAAATTGCAAGAGTGAAGCTTCACTGTTTGGGACTTACACAATTGGCGCATGAAGATGAGCCAACCGATGCCAAACCAACTATTTTTCCCAACCAACGTCCCTTCCCTATATATGTCTTATTCGCATTTCTACAAATAGGATTAGGGGAGGAAAAATCATTCATCAACTCCCCGAGGCCGGATCTTGCCGAGGCCTAGCCCAAATGAAGCCGCATTATGACCGAGGGACTTCCAACTTGTAAGAATGAAGCTTCATCGTGCTAGGCCGGATCGCAACTTGGAGGAATGAAGCTTCACTCGCTTGGCCAAACTTGCAAATTGCAAGATGAGGCTTCACGTGCTTGGCCAAACCTGCAAATTGCAAGAGTGAAGCTTCACTCGCTTGGCCTTACACAATTGGCGCATGAAGATGAGCCAACTGATGCCAAACCAACTATTTTTCCCAACCAACGTCCCTTCCCTATATATGTCTTATTCGCATTTCTACAAATAGGATTAGGGGAGGAAAAATCATTCATCAACTCCCCGAGGCCGGATCTTGCCGAGGCCTAGCCCAAATGAAGCTTCATTATGACCGGGGACTTCCAACTTGTAAGAATGAAGCTTCATCGTGCTAGGCCGGATCGCAACTTGGAGGAATGAAGCTTCACTCGCTTGGCCAAACTTGCAAATTGCAAGATGAGGCTTCACGTGCTTGGCCAAACCTGCAAATCGCAAGAGTGAAGCTTCACTCACTGGGACTTTACACAATTGGCGCATGAAGATGAGCCAACTGATGCCAAACCAACTATTTTTTTTCCCAACCAACGTCCCTTCCCTATATATGTCTTATTCGCATTTCTACAAATAAGATTAGGGGAGGAAAAATCATTCATCAACTCCCAAGGCCGGATCTTGCCGAGGCCTAGCCCAAATGAAGCTTCATTATGACCGAGGGACTTCCAACTTGTAAGAATGAAGCTTCATCGTGCTAGGCCGGATCGTAACTTGGAGGAATGAAGCTTCACTCGCTTGGCCAAACTTGCAAATTGCAAGATGAGGCTTCACGTGCTTGGCCAAACCTGCAAATTACAAGAGTGAAGCTTCATCGTGCTAGGGACTTACACAATTGGCGCATGAGGATGAGCCAACTGATGCCAAACCAACTTTTTTTCCCAACCAACGTCCCTTCCCTATATATGTCTTATTCGCATTTCTACAAATAAGAATAGGGGAGGAAAAAACATTCATCAACTCCCCGAGGCCGGATCCGGCCATCTTGGTTGTACATGGACATGGCAAGCTAGCATATCACGGCCTTCTTGGCCGAGCGCTCGACCCTCCAAGCTTGCAGCTTGCATATCACGGCCGTCTTGGCCGAGCGCTCGATCCGGCAAGCTCCCACTTTCAAGCCCGGCCATGATGGCCGAGCTTCGTCCCGTGCCCTGATTGCGGCGTCCGGCCATGATGGGCCGAGGGTTCGATCCGTCAAGTGTCTAGTATTGCATTTCGAGTATGACCAAGCAATTTTTGGCTTCAAAATTGGTCCAAATGTGTTGCCATGGGCTTCCAACGAGTTTTTGGACATATCTTGTTTTTGGACTTCCAACCAACTCCCCTCCCTATATATGTCTTATTCGCATTTCTACAAATAAGAATAGGGGAGGAAAAACATTCATCAACTCCCCGAGGCCGGATCCGGCCATCTTACAGTACATGGACATGGCAAGATAGCATATCACGGCCTTCTTGGCTGAGCTCGACCCTCCAAGCTTGCAAGGCTTGCATATCACGGCTGTCTTGGCCGAGCGCTCGATCCGGCAAGCTCCGAGCTTTCAAGCCCGGCCATGATGGCCGAGCTTCGTCCGTGGCTCGTCATGGCGTCCGGCCATGATGGCCGAGGGTTCGATCCGTCAAGTGTCTAGTGTTGCATTTCGAGTATGACCAAGCAATTTTTGGCTTCAAAATTGGTCCAAATGTGTTGCCATGGGCTTCCAACGAGTTTTGGGACATATCTTGTTTTTGGACTTCCAACCAACGTCCCTTCCCTATATATGTCTTATTCGCATTTCTACAAATAAGAATAGGGGAGGAAAAAACATTCATCAACTCCCCGAGGCCGGATCCGGCCATCTTGGCTGTACATGGACATGGCAAGCTAGCATATCACGGCCTTCTTGGCCGAGCGCTCGACCCTCCAAGCTTGCTACTTGCATATCACGGCCGTCTTGGCGAGCGCTCGATACCGGCAAGCTCTCAGACTTTCAAGCCCGGCCATAATGGTGAGCTTCGTCCGGGCACACTTGCTCGTCCGGCCATGATGGCTGAGGGTTCGATCCGTCAAGTGTCTAGTGTTGCATTTCGAGTATGACCAAGCAATTTTTGGCTTCAAAATTGGTCCAAATGTGTTGCCATGGGCTTCCAACGAGTTTTGGGACATATCTTGTTTTTGGACTTCCAACCAACTCCCCCTCCCTATATATGTCTTATTCGCATTTCTACAAATAAGAATAGGGAGGAAAAAGCATTCATCAACTCCCCGAGGCCGGATCCGGCCATCTTGGCTGTACATGGACATGGCAAGCTAGCATATCACGGCCTTCTTGGCGAGCGCTCGACCCTCCAAGCTTGCAGCTTGCATATCACGGCCGTCTTGGCCGAGCGCTCAATCCGGCAAGCTCATGACTTTCAAGCCCGGCCATGATGGCCGAAACCGTCCAGGCCTGCTTGCATCGTCCAGCCATGATGGCCGAGGGTTCGATCCGTCAAGTGTCTAGTGTTGCATTTCGAGTATGA
>JAJJWW010005540.1:115000-117500 GCA_023531295.1 Papaver armeniacum
AAACCAACTATTTTTCCCAACCAACGTCCCTTCCCTATATATGTCTTATTCGCATTTCTACAAATAGGATTAGGGGAGGAAAAATCATTCATCAACTCCCCGAGGCCGGATCTTGCCGAGGCCTAGCCCAAATGAAGCTTCATTATGACCGAGGGACTTCCAACTTGTAAGAATGAAGCTTCATCGTGCTAGGCCGGATCGCAACTGGAGGAATGAAGCTTCACTCGCTTGGCCAAACTTGCAAATTGCAAGATGAGGCTTCACGTGCTTGGCCAAACCTGCAAATTGCAAGAGTGAAGCTTCACTCACTGGGGACTTACACAATTGGCGCATGAAGATGAGCTAACTGATGCCAAACCAACTATTTTTCCCAACCAACGTCCCTTCCCTATATATGTCTTATTCGCATTTCTACAAATAGGATTAGGGGAGGAAAAATCATTCATCAACTCCCCGAGGCCGGATCTTGCCGAGGCCTAGCCCAAATGTAGCTTCATTATGACCGAGGGACTTCCAACTTGTAAGAATGAAGCTTCATCGTGCTAGGCCGGATCGCAACTTGGAGGAATGAAGCTTCACTCGCTTGGCCAAACTTGCAAATTGCAAGATGAGGCTTCACGTGCTTGGCCAAACCTGCAAATTGCAAGAGTGAAGCTTCACTCAGCTGGGACTTACACAATTGGCGCATGAAGATGAGCCAACTGATGCCAAACCAACTATTTTTCCCAACCAACGTCCCTTCCCTATATATTTCTTATTCGCATTTCTACAAATAGGATTAGGGAGGAAAAATCATTCATCAACTCCCCGAGGCCGGATCTTGCCGAGGCCTAGCCCAAATGAAGCTTCATTATGACCGAGGGACTTCCAACTTGTAAGAATGAAGCTTCATCGTGCTAGGCCGGATCGCAACTTGGAGGAATGAAGCTTCACTCGCTTGGCCAAACTTGCAAATTGCAAGATGAGGCTTCACGTGCTTGGCCAAACCTACAAATTGCAAGAGTGAAGCTTCACTCAGCTGGGGACTTACACAATTGGCGCATGAGGATGAGCCAAGTGATGCCAAACCAACTATTTTTCCCAACCAACGTCCCTTCCCTATATATGTCTTATTCGCATTTCTACAAATAAGAATAGGGGAGGAAAAAACATTCATCAACTCCCCGAGGCCGGATCCGGCCATCTTGGCTGTACATGGACATGGCAAGCTAGCATATCACGGCCTTCTTGGCTGAGCGCTCGACCCTCCAAGCTTGCAAGCTTGCATATCACGCCGTCTTGGCCGAGCGCTCGATCCAAGCAAGCTCGCAGCTTTCAAGCCCTGGCCATGATGGCTGAAGCTTCGTCCGTGCTCGTTGCCGGCGTCCGGCCATGATGGCTGAGCATTCGATCCGTCAAGTGTCTAGTGTTGCATTTCGAGTATGACCAAGCAATTTTTGGCTTCAAAATTGGTCCAAATGTGTTGCCATGGGCTTCCAACGAGTTTTGGGACATATCTTGTTTTTGGACTTCCAACCAACTCCCCCTCCCTATATATGTCTTATTCGCATTTCTACAAATAAGAATAGGGGAGGAAAAACATTCATCAACTCCCCGAGGCCGGATCCGCCATCTTGGTCGTACATGGACATGGCAAGCTAGCATATCACGGCCTTCTTGGCTGAGCGCTCGACCCTCCAAGCTTGGAGCTTGCATATCACGGCCGTCTTGGCCGAGCGCTCGATCCAAGCAAGCTCCCGCAGCTTTCAAGCCCGGCCATGATGGTGAGCTTCGTCCAGGCCTCTTTGCAGCGTCCAGCCATGATGGCTGAGGGTTCGATCCGTCAAGTGTCTAGTGTTGCATTTTCGAGTATGACCAAGCAATTTTGGCTTCAAAATTGGTCCAAATGTGTTGCCATGGGCTTCCAACGAGTTTTTGGACATATCTTGTTTTTGGACTTCCAACCAACTCCCCCTCCCTATATATGTCTTATTCGCATTTCTACAAATAAGAATAGGGGAGGAAAAACATTCATCAACTCCCCGAGGCCGGATCCGGCCATCTTGGCCGTACATGGACATGGCAAGCTAGCATATCACGGCCTTCTTGGCTAAGCGCTCGACCCTCCAAGCTTGAAGCTTGCATATCACGGCCGTCTTGGCCGAGCGCTCGTTCCGGCAAGCTCGCAGCTTTCAAGCCCGGCCATGATGGCTGAGCTTCGTCCCGGCCTGGTTGCAGCGTCCAGCCATGATGGCTGAGGGTTCGAGCCGTCAAGTGTCTAGTGATGCATTTCGAGTATGACCAAGCAATTTTTTGCTTCAAAATTGGTCCAAATGTGTTGCCATGGGCTTCCAACGAGTTTTGGGACATATCTTGTTTAAATGCACGGTGATTGGTACGGGACGAGAGTTCGGAAGTCATTCGGCCGTTCCCGCTATGTATAGATAGAAATGCATGGATCTGTTAGCCACGCGATGTACAAGTATATATATATTTTTTTAGCAACCCTTTTTTTTTGACA
>JAJJWW010005540.1:122500-135283 GCA_023531295.1 Papaver armeniacum
CTTATGTTTTAGTGTCCTTCACTCAGGACATGTCTCGTCGTACTAATGGTTCAACCGGCCCACAAGATGAGGGTTTCGGTGATGTTGTTCGTGCTTTGAATGTTGTTGCTCAAGCGATGCAACAACAAGTGAATCTTAATCAGAATGCACCTCCTCCTCCTCCACCACCTAATCAACGTGCCTTGTTGGTTAGAAGGTTTATTGAACAAAAGCCTGATTCCTTCAAGGGTAGTCCTGATCCACTAGTTGCTGAAGATTGGATAGATAAGATTGAGAAAATATTCACTCTATTAGACGTGAATGATGAGGATAAGATGAATCTTGCAGTTAATAAGCTTGAGGGTGAAGCCACTCGCTGGTGGGAGTTGACTCGTCGTTTTCTAGGAATGACTGGTCTGTTTACCTAGGTGGAATTTCGACTCGCCTTCCTAAATAAGTACTTTCCACAACCGCACGAAACCAACGCATGATCGAGTTTATGAGAAATTGACCCGCAAAGAGAAATATGACCAGTTCAATAGATGGAACTTTTGTTGGGATTTAGCATAACATACATCAAGCCAAGTTTGAAGAACTTTCTCGTTTTGCTACTCATCTGGTTGAGAATGAAGAACTGAAGGCTTTCAAGTTTCAAGAGGGACTTAGGCCTTCAATTAAGAGTAAGTTGTCTATTCTGAAGATTACCTCTTATAATGATATAGTGGAAAGAGCGATGATTGCTGAGAGAGATTTTGAGGAGGTAGCTCGAATCCGAGAACGTCACACTGGTGACAAGAACAATAAGAACAAAAATAACAACCATCCATAACAGAAGAAAGGAAATGGACCGAATCTGGAGCCTCCTTCACCTACATGTTATCACTGCAAGCAACCCGGACATTTTAAGAGGAACTGTCCTCTGTACTTGTTTCTCAAAGGAACCAACAACCTTTTGCACCTCGTAACCAGCGTCAAGGTTATCAGTAACCGTCCCTCGTAACAATCCACCACAAGTACCAAGCTCGACAACCCCCTCAACAACCTAAGGCCTTCAATATTGCTCATGTTGGACAGATCCGGATAACTCGTTGTTGAAGGTACATTCTTAGTTTACAATTCTTGGGCTAAGATATTGTTTGATACCGGTGCTACTCATTCATTTATTGCTTCTTCGTTTGTTTTGTCATTGGGTTTGAAAACCGAATTACTTGATGGGTACCTAGGCGTAGCTAGTCTCAGTAGGAGGTAGTGCACGTGTTGACCGCGTGGCACGAATGTGTGTAGTACGTATAGCTAAGCATGAGTTTTTGATTGACCTTTTTGTGATGAATATGTCCGGTTATGATGTAATCCCGGGTATGGATTGGTTATCTGCTCATCGTGTTGTTTTTGATTGTTTTCAAAAAACGTGTGACTCGCACTCGGGTGAAGGTTGCTTTTCCACTTTACCTAACTTTTCGTAGTTTTGTGGCTCTCCCTTATTTTGTCGGAAAGACATTTTCGACGACTCATTCTAGAGGTTTTCTTTATCACTTAGAGATGATAGAAGACAGGAGCAATGTTCTGTCTCTACTATGGGTATTCCAGTGGTAGAAGAGTTTGAAGATGTTTTCCCCGAAGAATTACCAGGTTTGCCCCTAAAAGAGAAATGGACTTCACCATTGAAGTTCAACTCGGTACTTCGCCAATTTCGATGGCTCCTTATCGAATGGCACCAACGGAGTTGAAAGAACTAGACAAACAACTACTCGAGTTGGAAGCTAAGGGTTTTATTCGAGGTAGTACATCACCTTGGGGTGCACCAAGATTTTTTGTGAAGAAGAAGGATAAATCGTTAAGATTGTGCATCGATTATAGAAAACTCAACGAAGTTGGTGAAAAATAAGTATCCCTTACCTAGGATCGAGGATTTGTTTGATCAGTTGAAGGATTCTCAGTTTTTCTCGAAGATTGATATGCGATCAGCTTATCATCAACTCCGAATCAAGGAAGAGGATATTCCAAAGACTGATTTTCGAACTCGATTTGGACACTTTGAGTTTGTGGTGATGCCATTTGGACTCACAAATGCTCCAAAGAGCATTCATGGATCTTATGCATCGAATTTTCCGACTGTACCTAGATAAATTTGTAGTGGTATTTGTAGATGACATTCTTATCTATTCACGGTCACGAGAAGAGCACGAGGAGCACCTGAGATTAGCATTGCAGTTGTTGAGATCTCACCAGTTGTATGCTAAGTTGAGTAAATGTGATTTCTGGCTTTCTGAAGTTCAGTTTTTGGGACACGTAGTCTGTAGAGAAGGAATCAAAGTGGACCCATCTAAGGTTGAAGCAATTACCAAATGGGAAAGGCCAAAGAACGTGTTTGAGGTTCGTAGCTTTCTGGGCTTAGCGGGTTACTATAGACGATTTATTCAAGATTTTTCAAGGCTTGCTTCACCATTGACAAGATTGACTCGAAAGGATTCCAAGTTCGAGTGGAATAATGATTGTGAGAAATCTTTCTCCATTCTCAAGGAGAAATTAACCACTGCACCCGGTTTGACAACACCAAGAAGTGGAATTGGTTATGTGATCTTTTCTGATACATCATTGAAGGGTTTAGGATGTGTTCTTATGCAAGAAGGAAAAGTGGTAGCTTATTCCTCAAAACAATTAAAGACACATGAGTTGAATTACGCAACTCATGACCTCGAGTTGGCAGCTATTGTGTTCGCTCTGAAGTTGTGGAGACATTATCTGTATGGTGAGAAGATAGACATATTTTGTGACCATAAGAGCTTGAAGTATATTTTTACCCAACGAGATTTGAACCTGAGACAGAGGCGTTGGGTGGAATTTCTTAAGAATTACACGTATACTTTCCATTACCATCCAGAAAGGCAAATGTTGTAGCAGATGATCTTAGCCGAAAATCGAGGGATAGTGTAGCAAGTATGACTCTTCATACTTGGGATTTGTGTGAGACTTATGGAGGAATGTGACTTGGGCCCCGACGAGATGATTTACAATACCGTAGTTGTCCCGCAGTTACAACAACGGATTTTAGAAGCTCAACAGACCGATAGAGAGATGATTTCGATTCGTGCTCAAATAGCGAAAGGTCAAACACCGAGAGGGTTGGACTCAATACGATGGTGGACTTCGCTTTATGGGGAAACTCTTTGTTCCAGTGAAATTAAGGATGGAGGTACTAGAACATGCCCACAATTCTAAGTTTACCGTTCATCCGGGAGGATCGAAGATGTACCATGACATGAAAAGACAATATTGGTGGAAAGGGATGAAGAAAGATGTTGCCTTGTATGTGTCGAGATGTCTCACTTGCCAACAAGTGAAGATTGATCATCGGAAACCAGGAGGGTTACTTCAACCATTGCCCATCTCAGAATGGAAATGGGAACACATCACTATGGATTTTGTCATGGGATTACCTAGAACTGCACATGGCAAGGATACTATATGGGTTATCGTTGATAGACTTACCAAGTCGGCACACTTCTTAGCAATCAAGAAGACTGATACGTTAGCCACGTTAAGCCAGATGTATATCCATGAGATAATAAGGTTACACGGTACGCCGGTATCAATTATATCTGACAGAGATCCTCGTTTTACCTCTCAGTTCTGGCAGAGTCTACAGAAGGCGTTAGGTACACGTGTTTCGCTTAGTACTGCCTTTCATCCCCGGCAAGCCGACGGCGCGCCCGAACGGGTAATTGGGGATTGTGGAGGATATGCTACGAGCTTGTGCCTTGGATTTCAAGGGAAGTTGGAGTGAGCACTTGCCATTAGTAGAGTTTGCTTATAACAATAGCCATCAGGCTAGTATCGGTATGGCACCTTTTGAAGCATTGTATGGACGACCTTGTAGATCTCCAGTGTGTTGGACCGAGATCGGCGAAAGAAGCATTTTGGACCTCGATTTGGTACGAGAGACGACCGACAAGGTTCAATTAATCCAGCAGAGGTTAATGACAGCTCGGAGTCGTCGGAAGAGTTATGCGGACAAGAGACGTCGACCTTTGGAATTTCCGAGGGTGACTTGGTGTTACTCAAAGTTAGCCCGAAGAGAGGTGTTAAGCGTTTTGGCAAGAAAGGAAAGTTATCACCACGATACATTGGGCCTTTCCAGATTATTAGACGTGTAGGTGCGGCTTATCGGTTGGAGTTACCTCGAGCCAAATTGGGCATGTCCATGACACATTCCATGTGTCAATGTTGCGAAGTACGAGAGGGATCCATCTTATGCTATCGACCCTTCACATATTATTGCTTGGGAAGATTTGGAGATCCAAGAGGATGCTACGTACGTGGAGAGACCGGTTCAAATTTTGGACTTTAAGGAGCATGTGCTTCGCACTAAGACCATCCCTATGGTTAAGGTGCAATGGCAAATGGGCGTCGCTGTGTCGAGGAAGCGACGTGGGAGTTAGAGTCCGAGATGCGGAGCAAATACCCTGAGCTTTTCTAAGGTAACCTCTTTCGTGACGAAATTTCATTTAAGGGGGATAGGATTGTAAGGCACGTCCAATTTCAAGGGTATTTATGTCATTTTACTAATATGGGTGAATTGGTCATTTTACATTGAATGGAAATCTTGGTGGTTTAAGTGCTTAGCCTAGTTTATATTAATTTATGGAAATGACTCTTGTTTAGTTATAAGACATACTTAATTATTATTCTTTTTAGTTTTTAATATTATTTTATTATGCCTTAGTCATTAGGATATTAGTTGCATATTGGGCACATGCCAGTTTTGGCTTAAGTAGATAGTTAGAGAACGTTAGCCTTGTTAATTTGAGATGGCTAAATATATATATTTCGTGGAATCATTGGGAGCCAGTAGATTGGTTATGAGAGTTAACTTAATTAAATACTATAGTGCCACCGCTTGAGGCCCTGTTTCTTTTAGACTAGAAATTCCTTAGTGGTAGGACAAAGAAATTAAGAAAAATGAAGAAGTGTCTCTCCAGTCAAAGGTATTGAGGATTACAATCTAATTAGTTAAATACGTGTCCATGGGTGCTACAACTTGTATTGTTTTGGCTTATCACCTTGTTGCATGTCTAGATGTGATTGGTTATTAGCTTAATAAGTCAGGAACTCTGAAAACTTGAATTAACCTTGTGATCCTATTATAGCTCGGTAAATAAGGCATGTTATCATCTCAGACTACCGATGTAAGTCACGTGGAACCCAACCACAGAACGTCTCGTTGACTAGGATTAGGTCACCGACTATATAAATACTTTTAGTCTTGTACGTTAGGTTTTGGAGATTTCTTAAGGTTTACTTCTTCCTTAGCTTAGCTTAGAAAAAAAATAGAAAAGAAACTTAGAGAACATCAAGATTTAAGATCTTGGTGACGGTGCTATTTAGCTTTTGGTTTTGGTTCTTGCAAGAGGAGTTGCTAGTTCGTTTGTTATTGTTCTTCTTTGGAATTATTTGCTAGCAAAACCTAATGGAATGAGGTAGGCGCAACACAATCAAAAACCTTCTTTTTATTTAAGTTTGTTTTAATTAAATTTATTTTGCAAGTTTTCATTAATATATGAATGATAATCGATGTTGTGAGTATGATTATGAATGTTGGGCTGCGGTCCATAGATTGTGATTCTTAAAAACAACTTTGATGGGATACGAGATATCCTTGGGAACGGTTTTGTTTCCCTAAACCCAATAGGGGCTCCCTGGGGCGAGCGGATTGATTGATTTGATTGTTTATATGGATGTGGTGTTTCCATGTGTTTATGATGTTGTTAATCATGCTAGTTGTTTTTTTTAAAAGAAATTGAAAATGTTGCTTAAAACGTTTTGTTGCTTCTTTTCCTACTGGGTGTCACAACTCACGTCGTTTCATGACAAAAAATTCAGATTTTATGGCACCACAAGGAGCTAATGGAGGAAAAGCATAGAGATCGGTTTTGGTGCTTTAATTAGTAATTTGCATAGGATTTATGGTTGAAAAATTGTAATAAGATATCATCAAACTCTTTTAGATGATTTATTGAGTATTTATTGATTAGTAATACTTGGAGATTATTGGGTTAATGTTTAACCAATGAAACAATGCTTTGTTAAGGAAAATTCTATTTGATTAGATAATGAGAATTTCTGAGTCATGTCAGTTTGACTATTAATGATAATTATTATATAATAGATATGTGCCTGAATATTTTAAAGTATGCGTAAAACTCACGTTAAATGAAGTGGTTAAAATATTAGAATTTTCTGAGTCCCAGAAGTATTTTTTAAACAATTCTTTGTCACTGCGCGAAATTCAGGAATTTTCTGACAGATCCAACTATATAGAAGTTTTACTACTTTCAAACTATTCTATGTTATGTTTTAGGTTTTAGTGTATTCTGTAAACTTGAAGATATCTCCTTTTCCTTTTTAATTTGGTAAACTAAACCTAATTTGGAGTTGTGAGTGATTTTATACGATTTTCAAAAATGGACTATCTCTGTTTTTCTTTTCTGCAGTTTTGGTCAACTATGAGTTTGACTGTGGTCAAAATGTCTTTAAGATAAACTAAAAATTATAGAAAATTTCTGAATAGAACTATACTTAGTTAAGATTCAGGATGTATAATCATAATAATTTTTGGATTTGAAAGAGTTCAGTAAAATTCTTAGAGTGAACTGATGTCTGTTTCTGTTTTATGATTCTTCCTTAAACATGCGACTCTTTTGGATTAAATCTGGAACCTTTAATGGTAAAATTTATTTTTCTAGTAAACTATAGTTCTTTAGGATTCATTTGGGTTAAAAATCACATCAAGTTAACGGTTAGATGTTCCTAAAAGAATTTTTATATATATCCGCTGCGAAAGAATTTATGAATTGAACATAAATTAATTAAACCCAGATAAATTATTTAATGAGCTTGGGCTTAGTAGCCGAAGCCGCTATGGTATCGAAGTAGCACTTTGGGTTTTCGGGCGTGGGATCCGGGCACGAAAATCGGGGTGTTACAGTTTGATATCAGAGCTAGTCTGATCCTTTGGGCAGGCTAGTTTCTGAATAATTCAATGTGTGTATGTGCTTGTATGTGAATTGCTTGAAAGCAATTGTTGATTGTGTTTTTCACAAAATGCGTAATAGGCTTGTACTTCTTTTGCATAGAGAAATTTTCTCTGTGATACTTATGTTTTAGTGTCCTTCACTCAGGACATGTCTCGTCGTACTAATGGTTCAACCGGCCCACAAGATGAGGGTTTCGGTGATGTTGTTCGTGCTTTGAATGTTGTTGCTCAAGCGATGCAACAACAAGTGAATCTTAATCAGAATGCACCTCCTCCTCCTCCACCACCTAATCAACGTGCCTTGTTAGTTAGAAGGTTTATTGAACAAAAGCCTGATTCCTTCAAGGGTAGTCCTGATCCACTAGTTGCCAAGATTGGATAGATAAGATTGAGAAAATATTCACTCTATTAGACGTGAATGATGAGGATAAGCTGAATCTTGCGTTTATAAGCTTGAGGGTGAAGCCACTCATTTGGTGGGAGTTGACTCGTCGTTCTAGGAATGACCAGTGCTGCATTTACCTGGGTGGAATTTCGACTCGCCTTCCTATATAAGTACTTTCCACAAACTGCACGAAACCAACGCATGATCGAGTTTATGCAGAAATTGACCCAAGTTTGAAGAAATATGGACCGTAGATGGAACAAGATTTATCAAGCCAAGTTTGAAGAACTTTCTCGTTTTTTTGCTAAACTCATCTATAATCGAAGAGAATGAAGAAGGTCTACCCGCCATCTAAGGCTTTCAAGTTTCAAGGGGTTTCCAAGAGGGACTTAGGCCTTCAATTAAGAGTAAGTTGTCTATTCTGAGATTACCTCTTATAATGATATAGTGGAAAGAGCGATGATTGCTGAGAGAGATTTTGAGGAGGCAGCTCGAATCCGAGAACGTCACACTGGTGACAAGAACAATAAGAACAAAAATAACAACCATCCATACCAGAAGAAAGGAAATGGACCGAATCTGGAGCTTCCTCCACCTACATGTTATCACTGCAAGCAACCTGGACACTTTAAGAGGAACTGTCCTGTACTTGTTTCTCAAAGGAACCAACAACCTTTTGCACCTCAGAACCAGCGTCAAGGTTATCAACAGAAGCGTCCTCAGAACAATCCACCACAGTACCAAACTCGACAACCCCCTCAACAACCTAAGGCCTTTAATATTGCTCATGTTGGACAGGATCCGGATAACTCAGTTGTTGAAGGTACATTCTTAGTTTACAATTCTTGGGCTAAGATATTGTTTGATACTGGTGCTACTCATTCGTTTATTGCTTCTTCGTTTGTTTTGTCATTGGGTTTGAAAACTGAATTACTTGATGGGTACCTAGGCGTAGCTAGTTCTGTAGGAGGTAGTGCACGTGTTGACCGCGTAGCACGAATGTGTGCAGTACGTATAGCTAAGCATGAGTTTTTGATTGACCTTTTTGTGATGAATATGTCTGGGTTATGATGTAACTCGGGGGTATGGATTGGTTATCACGCTTCATCGTCTTTGTTTTTGATTGTTTTCAAAAACGTGTGACTCGCACTCGGGTGAAGGTTCGATTGTCCACTTTACCTTAACTCGTAGTTTTGCGCTCCCCTTATTTTGTCGGAAAGACATTTTCGACAGACTCATTCTAGAGGTTTTCTTTATCACTTAGAGATGATAGAAGACGGGAGCAATGTTCTGTCTCTACTATGGGTATTCCAGTGGTAGAAGAGTTTGAAGATGTTTTCCCGAAGAATTACCAGGTTTGCCCCTAAAAGAGAAATGGACTTCACCATTGAAGTTCAACTCGGTACTTCGCCAATTTCGATGGCTCCTTATCGAATGGCACCAAACGGAGTTGAAAGAACTAGACAAACAACTACTCGAGTTGGAAGCTAAGGGTTTTATTCGAGGTAGTACATCACCTTAGGGTGCACCAAGATTTTTGTGAAGAAGAAGGATAAATCGTTAAGATTGTGCATCGATTATAGAAAACTCAACGAAGTTACTGGTGAAAAATAAGTATCCCTTACCTAGGATCGAGGATTTGTTTGATCAGTTGAAGGATTCTCGCTTTTTCTCGAAGATTGATATGCGATCGCCTTATCATCAACTCCGAATCAAGGAAGAGGATATTCCAAAGATCGATTTTCGAACTCGATTTGGACACTTCGAGTTTGTGGTGATGCCATTTGGACTCACAAATGCTCAAAGCAGCATTCATGGATCTTATGCATCGAATTTTCCGACCATACCTAGATAAATTTGTAGTGGTATTTGTAGATGACATTCTTATCTATTCACGGTCACGAGAAGAGCACGAGGAGCACCCGAGATTAGCATTGCAGCTTGTTGAGATCTCACCGGTTGTATGCTAAGTTGAGTAAATGTGATTTCGGCTGCCGAAGTTCAGATTTTGGGACACATAGTCGTGAGAGAAGGAATCAAAGTGGACCTAAGGTTGAAGCAATTACCAAATGGGAAAGGCCAAAGAACGTGTTTGAGGTTCGTAGCTTTACGGGCTTAGCGGGTTACTATAGACGATTTATTCAAGATTTTTCAAGGCTTGCTTCACCATTGACAAGATTGACTTAAAGGATTCCAAGTTCGAGTGGAGTAATGATTGTGAGAAATCTTTCTCCATTCTCAAGGAGAAATTAACTACCGCACCGTTTTGACAACGCGAAGTGGAATTGGTTATGTGATCTTTTCGATGCATCATTGAAGGGTTTAGGATGTGTTCTTATGCAAGAAGGAAAAGTGGTAGCTTATGCCTCAAAACAATTAAAGACACATGAGTTGAATTACGCAACTCATGACCTCGAGTTAGCGAGCTATTGTGTTCGCTCCGAAGTTGTGGAGACATTATCTCGTATGGTGAGAAGATAGACATATTTTGTGACCATAAGAGCTTGAAGTATATTTTTACCCAACGAGATTTAAACTCGAGACAGAGGCGTTGGGTGGAATTTCTTAAGAATTACACGTATACTTTCCATTACCATCCAGAAAGGCAAATGTTGTAGCAGATGATCTTAGCCGAAAATCGAGGGATAGTGTAGCAAGTATGACTCTTCATACTTGGGATTTGTGTAGACTTATGGAGGAATGTGACTTGGGCCCTGACGAGATGATTTACAATACTGTAGTTGTCCCGCAGTTACAACAACGGATTTTAGAAGCTCAACAGACCGATAGAGAGATGATTTCGATTCGTGCTCAAATAGCAAAAGGTCAAACACGAGAGGTTGGACTCAATCTGATGGTGGACTTCGCTTTATGGGGAAACTCTTTGTTCCAGTGAAATTAAGGATGGAGGTACTAGAACATGCCCACAATTCTAAGTTTACCGTTCATCCGGGAGGATCGAAGATGTACCATGACATGAAAAGACAATATTGGTGGAAAGGGATGAAGAAAGATGTTGCCTTGTATGTGTCGAGATGTCTCACTTGCCAGCAAGTGAAGATTGATCATCGGAAACCAGGAGGGTTACTTCAACCATTGCCCATCTCAGAATGGAAATGGGAACACATCACTATGGATTTTGTCATGGGATTACCTAGGCGCACATGGCAAGGATACTATATGGGTTATCGTTGATAGACTTACCAAGTCGGCACACTTCTTAGCAATCAAGAAGAACGTACGTTAGCCACGTTAAGCCAGATGTATATCCATGAGATAATAAGGTTACGAACGCAAGTGTATCAATTATATCTCGACAGAGATCCTCGTTTTACCTCTCGATTCGGGCGAGTCTATGTAAGGCGTTAGGTACACGTGTTTCGCTTAGTACTGCCTTTCATCCTCGGTGATCGAGGCGAGTCCGGCAGGTAATTCAGATTGTGGAGGATATGCTACGAGCTTGTGCCTTGGATTTCAAGGGAAGTTGGAGTGATCGATGGCACCTTTTGAAGCATTGTATGGACGACCTTGTAGATCTCCAAAGGTGTTGGACCGAGATTGGCGAACGTAGCATTTTTGGGACCTCGATTTGGTACGAGACGACCGAGAAGGTTCATGACCACAGAGGTTAATGACACCTCGTAGTCGTCAAGAGTTATGCAGACAAGAGACGTCGACCCTTGAAGCCATCGAGGGTGACTTGGTGTTACCCAAAGTGATCCCGAAGAGAGGTGTTAAGCGTTTGGCAAGAAAGGAAAGTTATCACCACGATACATTGTGTAATACTCTTTTTTTTTTTGGTTTGGAAAGGGTATAGCCCTTAATGAATTTTAGTATATTTTTTAGCCATGCCCTAAGTGGTTAGGAAAAAAAAAATAGTTTTTTGACCTTTTCCTCTTAGACCTCATCGTGTGGGAAGTGGAAATACATAAGAAATATATTAGCCAAAAGAAAACAAGAAGAAAAGTGGGCGGCAGTAGCATATCGAACCCTTAATTAGGTTTGAGGAAAAGATTTGTTAAGTAGTGATTGATTGGTAAGTATGAATCTAATTTAATTTGATTTCCATGGTATAATCAAGTTCCTGTTATTTATAAGAGAGTTCTTTTGTTTTTCATGTTCCTTAGGGATTGATCAGTAAAGGCAATTTTGAATAAGTGAAGAAGGATTTTTGTACCGCAAGGCTAAGTCAAGTTTGTGCGATCTCTTAGTCTGGAATATATGTAGAAGTGACTATAGAATAACTCGAGAACCGTGTTCCTAATGCTTGAATCTATTCATAACCTAAGATCTGTTTTTTTTAATGATTTTCTCTGTTTTGTGATCTTATCAAATTTTTTGGGTTGATCATCATCGTTGTTTTATGGAGGCTAGTACATATGTTCTTTGATCTACGACAGGGAGAGCGTGGTAGAATTTAACCTAGATATTTGGTCTTTTGAAATTTTGTCCATGGATTAGGAGACTGTACTAACCTGATGATTTCTCAATGATTAATTTGGCTTCATCATTTGTCTAGATATTTTGTCTTTCTGCCACTACTGTTAATTAATCCTTAGATGAGCCATCATATTAGTTATTAAGCTGCGTACAATTATTACAAGTGAATGTTGACTTATGTGCGGTAGTGCTTGCGTATTATGGTGTCTGTTAATTGATCGACTAAACAAGTGGGATATTATGTCTAGCATCGTTCTAATGAAGTACTTGGTGTAGGTATTTATACAGCACCAGTCATGTGCTGGGTCTAACTAGGATTTTGGTGGAAATTTGTAAAGGAATTTGGTGTATGTGTCAGCATAGGGCACAACATTTAATTAGGTAGAAGATAGGACGTAAAGCGCTTTTGTCGATGACCAGCCAAGTGTAAAAGAAATCTAGTAATTTTTTTTTTTTAGTATGCGTCAATGGTTTGATGGTTAGTACATTTTTAGCAAAGTTCCTTGCAGATTTGTTTGTCCCTATGAGAATTTCTATGTCAGGTGTAGACAAACATTAGATGTTTTTAGCGTCTATATATGGATGTTTTGGTGTGTTTAGTGGTGACAGTTCCGTCAATGGGATGATAGATCATTTTTAAACAGGGTAGGCATTGCGTATGCCTAGTGGCTTTATGTAAGCCGGTGCTCTTTTATCTCGTTTCAGAGAAAGGATATTGGAGATAGGGAAATGTGTTCCCAGGTACAACTGTATACACTGGTATACTTTTCGAATTATTGTTGCGGATATGTTCTGAACTCATTTTTTAGTGTTATTGCGGATATGTCCCGATGTAACACTACGGAGACTAGTAGCTTATTATTTTAACATATTTCTTCATAAAATGTTTGGCTCGCGATTTATTTTCATAGCATTTTTATATATTTTTGTGACTCGGTGATCGGAT
>JAJJWW010005541.1:0-111268 GCA_023531295.1 Papaver armeniacum
AATTGATTTTGGGTATAACTTGAAGCCCACATACGGACGACTTAAGCCCAGATTTCATGGCCTCGGAATGTAGAAGAGGGTTTCTTCTTACATACCCAATCATTCCCGATCCTAAAATGAGAATTATTATCTCAATCATTGTTTCACCCGAGATTGAAGAAGCAATGGCATGGCTGTTGGATCGATGCCGAGATCGAGATGTTGAGAGAATTACGAGGGGAGAGATTGAGAGGGTGGTGGTTTAATAGATGGTGGTTTGATCTAGGGTTCGAAGGCGAGAGTGACTTTGGAGCGTTGATAATCGAGAAGAACAAGAGCATAGATTGAGAAACAGTGCAAGTCAAGGTTCGATGATTGTGTTGATCGAACACGGGAAAAGAGAAATGAAGGTCTTTGTGATGAACTCATAGGGGGTTGAATGGACAAACAAGATGAAGCAAAGAGATGGTGTTGAAGCTCAAAGGAGTTGAGGTTTGGGTGCATTGGTGATTGAGAAGTGAGATGGAATTTTTTGTTGAAATGAGAAAATGGAGTTGATGTTTGAATGGTTGTGAGGTCGATTGAGCCTCGGTATGGGTCTCGTGGTGCTTAGATCTCGAAATTGAGATTTTGAGTCTCGCCAGACCGAGCCGAGGATTGAGACTCTCGGGGAAGACCGGGAAGACAAAGATGGAGATGATGCTCATGCCCCCAGAGTGAGTAGGTTATGGAGATCTTTGGAGATGTTTGTGTTGTTGTTTGAGCTCATCTCGAAATAAATCCTGACAGAGGGAAGAATTGGCGGAAGTGAGTGAAGATGATCTTTGTGTTGCAATGTATCATTGTAGGCTGTGGTGTTGGCTTGGAGTAGGAACAGAATGAAGGAATGATTGCGAGGCTATGGTTGGAAATTGTAGAGCAGAATAGGCGGAAGCCGGTGCTCGAGTTGCTATGTCGGGGGCAATTTGGTGATGTCTATGCTCAAGGAAGTGGGGAATGCTCAATGTTGTTGTTGCTACTGAATTTGTGGGTGTTGATACAAGGTTTGGACCAAGTTGATTCCGAGTGGCGAAATGGAGCATATGGGGTTTGAGGCCGATGGAAGAATTGGAATGTGACTTGAGCGAGTAATGGAGTGCGAGTGGCAATTACTAGTGTTAAAGGAGCTTGAATTGAGATGATGGTGCCTGGCTGATGCGAGTGATGAAAAGGGTATTTTGTGGTAACAATCGGTGGCTAATAGATGTATGTAGGAACAATATTGCAGAACTGGTTTTGTGGAGTAGCCGGGTGGTGGTCTGAGCTTATGGTGAAGCTATAGAGTGCTTAGAGATGGGGCAATTAGTGGTACTCGGTGGAGCTACTATGTGGCTGGCTAGGCAAAGATGGAGCTGTTGTGTGCCGCCGTTTTGGTAATGGAAGTGAATGAAATTGAGCTGCAATCTTGGTGGTTACAGGAGAAGAATCAACCGGAGAGGCAATTGCACGGTGGGTCTTTTGGCACCGCAATGAAAATGGGCTAACAGCATTGAGCCGATGATTGCTAAGGTGCCATGATGTGCTGCGGTGTGGAACCGCTGGGTTCTCGTTTGGAGTTTGTAGATGATGATTGGAATGATGGTAATGCAGGGGTGAAGTGTTCCGTGGAATAGCCAACTCAGCAGAAATGGGTGTCTTTGGGATTGAAGCCGGATAGGCAAGGATCCAATTGAAGCTGGTGGTTTTGTCACTGAGTGGTTATAGGTCTTGAGAACTGAAGAGTTGAGAGTTCTGCCAGTTGAGATTGGAGTTTATGTGCAACTCTGGTCGTGTGCACCAAGAAACTGAAAGGTCATAAGAAGGCAAGGGTATTGATGTTGGGTACTTGTTTGGAATTTTGCTTGGTCAGAATGCAAGAGGTTGAGAAGATGATATTGCGAGGTGTCCGGGTCTCTGTGTGTGTGTGTGTCTTTGTAGGTGCAGAGATGAAATTACGGGCCTTGCATTTGGCCCGGGATAGTCCGAGGATTCTGCAATGATGGTGCAGCTATTATGGGGTGTGGAAGAACGTAGTGATGCACCACAGTGCAAAGACAAAGAAAGCCCGTGCAATGGCTCCGGCAAGATGCAAAGACCCCGACTGTCTCGACTCTCCCCGACCGTCGACTTTCCTCGACTCGGTCTCGACCGAGTTGAATCGTTCGACTCCGTTGACCCGGCCGTGCGGCTCGTTGACAGGGTGGCCAAGGCGGACTTTGCCGGCCAGGGGTTATTTTCCGGCGACTTTCCGCCGATTTCCAGCCACAATCCTGCACTTCTAACGACCGTTTTGGGCGTATTTTCTACACGGGTTTCTCGTCCTTGTGGGCTTGGTGGACTCTCACCTAATGGACTTTGAAGACTTGACCTACTTTTGGAAGGAGAGAAAGGCTATAAAAGGGAGGTTTTCTACAACACATGTGATATCTTTTTCTTGGAATTCTTTTGGAGAGCCGTTTTGTTTACGCTTCTAGGGTTTGGTTTTGTTCTTCTTCTTCCTTGTTTTATTATTGAATATTGATGATGATGAACTCCATAGCTATGAGTAGCTAAACATCTTATTGGTTATGGGATAAAAGTTGATTTCTCAACATGCTTTTGATTCAATGAATTAGTTTTGTCTCATTAATTATTGTTTGTGATTCACAATTAATAGTGTTATAAGATTTGAAAACTTGTTAGGTTGAGTCCGGAATCAATCCGATTTGTGTTCATCTCTAGAGCTATATTAGGGTTTTCAATACGAAAAGTTGTTTATCCCCGATTCTAAGTAGCATAATTGTGGTTAGTGCTTGTAGTGATACATCCTATTAGTCACAAGTGAATCATAACTTTTGTTAAAAGCGTCTAGTGCTTTTACACATTCGTTTGCATTGATGAGTCTTATTCCATAAATCTTAATGCTTTTAGGGAGTTAAACTTAATTGTGCTTTTACACTTTAGGTTGCTTTCGACGAAGAATTCACATATGCATCTTTTAATGTGGTTGTGATGAAAACAGGGAATTAACGGGTTATACTTGCGATCAAGATATCCTAGGACTTTTAGTAAATACGAGATTAAAATACCAATTCTAATCATTGATGAAAATACGAGTTTGTGAATGATACTATCCCTTGACCAATATCTTCTCCTTATTGATTTCTCAAACTATTTACTTCGCTTTCAACTACTTTTATTTCTTAAACAACAAACATACCTTGGGTTACTTTAGAAACTGAAAATTACTTAACAACAATTGCCTCTCTGTGGATACGAACTCTTCCTTACCTTGTGCTTCATTTAAATTTAGTGCGTAAGAAAGTGAAATTATTTTTGACGGATTGACACACGATCATTGCACAATTAGAAATAAGAGAAAAACACAAGGACCAATGCAAGCCTATTGGTGGGTGTGACAGGTGTTTTATGAAGGGAAAATATCATGATGAAATAGCAGATGAACCAATGAAGATGATCCTTGACACAGATATTCCAGACTCTTTTTTCGAAGATATTCGCGAAAGGTTCAAAGGTGCCGCAATTGTAGAAAATGCCAAAAAATAGGACATCATCTTACACAAAAAATACTCCATTCACATGTTTTTTAGTCTGTTGTTATTTAAAGTTTCAAATCCAATGTAATAGATTATCTATGAATGAAATAAAAAGATCATTCATAAATGATCTATAACCATAGTGAACCGGCATTGTAGGTTTATCCAAACTAATGCCGGCAGTCTGAAAACCTAAATTTTTGAAGGGTGCACAGAATGCCGGCATGGACAAATATCTTCTTTATCGAAATTCTGCAAAAATTTCCCATGTATAAGAAATCAAATTGCCGACATGGATTTGATAAAGATTTCTATGCCGACAAAGTCCCAATATTATACCGAAAAATTGCTTCTTGGTCAGACTTTTATCCTTATTTAACGACATAGTTAAAAAATTTCTATGCCGACATTAATTTCGACATAGAAGTGTACTGACTTAACAACGCCGGCATATGTGCCGGCGTTGCCATATATAAACATTTCAATGCCGGCGCATACCAATTGTGTAAAGAAAACTTATTATTTATTTATTTTTAAAATCTAAGCATGCATGTTCAACATAAACCAAACAACTGAATTGTGTTTAAATGTTCTTAATCCAGCTACCACAAACCAAACGTAAAACAAACAACTAAAGAGTTCATCATGAGTTACGAACAAAAACAAGTTCCAAATTGTTCAAACCCTATAACAACCATAAATGAAACACGAACACACATCTTCAATCACTTGGTCCTAGGCTTCTCCTTCAATGGAGGAAGAGCAGGACAGTCAGCAAGTATAGACCCTCAAGAAGCTGAAGCTATAGGAGTACTGCAGGCAGCTATTTGGGCAAAGGAGAAGGGAATCAAGAACTTCAACATTGAAGGAGACTCTGTGAAAGCCTTTTCAATTACTTTCATGGAAAGAATTCAAACATTTATTGGCGTGCTAAAGCCTGTCTTGATGAGGCAGATAGGATAGCAAACTTATGCAGCAATTTTTTGAGTTTTCAATTAGTTCCTAGATTAGGAAACATGGTAGCGGATACTTTAGCTAAATTTGTAAGAAACTTAAATTCAACTTCAAATTGGGAGACTACCTCATCCTATATTCAGCATCATCTATCAGTAGATAAATCTAATATTAAGAGATCTCCTCAAGGATCGATATTAGATGACTCTACTTCTATTGTAATGCAGGCTCGTGGTTTAATTTTTTTTTTTAAAAAAAAGTCTTATAAACAGTTTTATGGTAATGATAATCTCCTTTGGGGTGACTTGGAAGAGGCTAGGAAAAAATGGGTGCTTGACAGGGTTGATATCTCTATTGAGCAGGTACCAAAATGATCTTAACTAATATTAATGACAGCATAAATGCTGGTCTTGGTTTTTGATATTTTTAGGAGGCATTGAAGAGTAAGATGGAAAAAATTCACACAAAAGTCCTATAAAGGCAAATTAAAATTTTCATTTATAAAAATGAATGAAACCTAGTTTACAGAATTCGTCCACCATTTCAAATCTGTCTTTGCACTTGCATACAGATGTATTATCTACAGTTTTTCAGGATGGTAACAGCTCATTCCATCACCCCGCCAACAAAATGGTCAACGTGCATCAAAATTGGAGCTTTTTTGCTGATAAAGATTGGGTGCAGCCTCTGTTAGCCAGGAAGGCTCAATTGTCATGACATTGCGCATGTAGTGCCGATCAGTCAAGACAAGAGAATGATAGACTACCCATTTCGGATTCACTCTGCCAAAGTAAAGAAGAAATTACTTCTCATATAAGTGTCTACGTAATAGAGAAGGATTAAATTACGTTGAACATGAATTAAATTACATGTCTTCAAAGATAAAACGAGATGCATTCCGAAGTGCAAAATTTACAACCAAAAGGATCAGTAGCAACTTTTTTTGACACTGAAGTGTTTACCCGTTTTTTGATCTTATGTAGAGTCTTGCTTTACCAGTTGCCAGTGTTGAATTTAATAAATAAAACAGTGCATGATAGAAAAATTAACTTTCATTGAACGACACATGGAGCGTGATGAGACTAAGTGTTATGGGGGTAGCAGAATTTTCTCACCTGAATAGTACCGACGATGGATGGATGTGTACTTCTTGTGAATTCCTAACAGTCTTATATACTCCACCCTGAGGACAAAATAGCCCGTACATATCAGAAAATTACTAAATAACGTTTGCTTCAACATTCAAAAGGGAAACAAAGACCAATAGAGCAATAAAAATTGATGCTACTGTGTTTCTCCGCCAACTAATTCAAAACACCAAAACGGGGATAGGGGGAAAGAGGCTATCTAGGCAAGAGGCAATCTAGTTAAAAGAGATGCCTTGATTGCATTTGCACATGATGCAAAATTTGTGAAGGTCCATGCAAAATTTGTGAAGGCAGTCTAATCAATACTTACTTCCAAACGACATGCGTTGGTGAAAAAACCAGCAGTAACTGCCTTTCTGAATACCTGCAATAGGTGTAAAATATTTAGATCGCAAATTAAGCACAAAGCTGGAGAAGATGTGAATCACTCAAGACATAGGGACTGATTCATAGTCAAAGAATATAAAGATAAGCAGATGCAAACTTTTTATCTCGTTGGACAAATGACTAAACCAGACAAATTCTCTGAGCTTGACTTAGAGGTAGTGGAGTCATCCATAACACTATCAATATCAATCACATGTAGCTGGACAATGACATTGGTAACGGGTAAATGAACAAAACCCATAAATTTGCAACCCTTTATGGAAATTAGATTTCTTTCATATTTGTTTCTCAGCTTGGTATTCGTAATATTGACACCCAGAATCATTTCTGTTTCTTTAGGGGGTTGTCTTAGTTTACTGATTACAGATCTGGTAGGGTATTGTAAAGCAGGGATTCAATCCTTATATTAAAATAGGTCAATGACAAACCTCTGTATCTTTTTCGCATGACTTTAAGGCTATGCCGAGCCGATGCGCAATTCTAGTCAGTTGTCCCCTAGTTTCAACAACCTTTTTCTGCACACAAGTTTCAGTTATTTGTTAGTACTGATAACACCTGAAAGAACTGAATCAGATTTAGATAATAACACACATACAGTTTTCTAATGCTGTGAAGAAAGGATACCCACCATCGCCTGATAATTAATGAAGTTCTTATGACACCATTGTGGAGATTTACCGGATTGCAGGTATGCTTTATACATGTTCAGGTACGTTACATGATCCCCCTGCATGCCGTGGTAAAAGCGGTGGATTGCATATAAGTAAACGAAAAGCTAAAAATAACCATCAGTTCAACACTAAAAAATTAGGTGGCGAACAGATCTATAGCTTTCCAGCTACGGACATATATGATCGCCTTTTACGTAGCAAGTTTTTTAAGCGTTTTAATTCTTAACTGGTATCTTAGAAAATCATGTTTCAAAACAAGTGGTACAGACGCAAGACAATCTGGCCATTACCACCAACGAATAAATCTAAGTCTGTGTACTCCCACCTAAATCCTGTTACTCTGATAAAGTAGAAAGGATCACAAACCTCTGCCGCCGCGAATCGCAGTTTAGCTTCATCCAACTCTTTTTGTGATCCTCTAACAGAAACCCAAATAGACTGCAAAAAGGCACAAGATTGTTATCTAGACAAGAAGATAGATATACCAAAGGGCCAACTCAATATTGGGATGTGCAAAATGATGAAACTAGTTTGAGAGCACCTACTGAACAAGAATTAGCAAATTCTGGCCTTAATGTACCTAATTATACTCTATCACTATGCGGTGATTCAGTGGACAGTTGAGCTACATGCCTGCAACTATAGCTACATCTCTATGAGACCAAGAAGATAAGTAGATAGTTACATCAATGAAGTATATGAAATGCCTTTCTGTACTAACCGTACATATATATGCATGTATTTTGCTAAGTTTGCTGTCTTATATATATGTAATGTATTTTTTAAAGTTTACTATCTTATACATAATAATATATCTATATTAAACTACCTATAAATATTGTGTGTACCGTGTCCCCGTATTTTAGTTTTTCAAGTTGGCTTATCATAGAACCGTATTGGACACAAGACATGCAACACAGATATCAACACTACTGCAGTGCAAATAAAGATTGAGCAGTTTTCTGCGCAATACCAACACATCCAGGATTATGTAGTAATATGATTTACACCATTAGTATGACATAGAAAAAGGAAGGTCCAGTAATGAATTCACCTGGATGGAGAGAATTGCTGCTACTGTTATAACCTCCTCAGAACACCCTAAAAGGTGCCCAGATAAGATCATCTTCGATACCGTAGGGTCCTACAACAAATAGGTCACAATTATTCCTGGATAACTACAAACATGTGTGAAGGTCTGTATATATGAACAATTAGATCTACTACAGACTAAGAAGACAACAGTAAAAGGTAAGGATGTAACTGCAGGGGTATCAGCTCTAACTGAATGTTGTAATATGTAACAGGGTGATAACCCAACAAGGCAACAAAAGACACTAGATGAGAACTGACATACCAGTGGAATCTCAGCAACTTGAAATCCAACCGGTGAAGTAAGTTTCGCATCATCATCGATAACCCCAAGTAAATAAAGAATTTCAAGTGCTCTAACCATTGCCTCTGGTGCTGGAGGTGCTGGCCAATCAAAACCTAAGATATTGTCTATACCCAAGGCCTTTAACTGTATATTGACATTGCAATCAGCATTGATATTAAAACCGAGGAAGTCAATTAGTACATGGAAAGCATAAAGAAAATTCCAAGAGTAAGACAGTATATCACAATATGTGGCAAAAACAATAAACCGTTAGTAAGAATGCTTTTAAGCTGCAACAAGATCACATACTTGAATTATAGACGAAGCGAGGTTTGATCTCTGCATTTCTGGGATCCCATGAGCAGATATTTCCTTATTAAAGAACTCTTCAGTATATAGCCTGGGACCAGGAAATCTATGTGTGAGATGATGCACAATTGAAGGTAAAATGCATGTACGCAAAAAAGATTTCTCTCGAAATGCACAATTGAAGGTAAAATGCATGTGGGATTTTTCTTTCTTCTTCTTTGTTTGCTTCACATTAGTTACCATTTAGACAAAACGAAAGATTATTATTTAGCACTCTCAAGACAAAGAAAATCAGCACAAAAATATGAGCAAGAAAGGAACCCCTATTTTTATCTTACAATGCAATTCTTTGCATTTTAAATACCTGTAACACTTCCCTGGCCGTACTCTTCCAGCTCTCCCAGCTCTTTGTCTAGCAGATGCCTTGGATATTGGTGCGATCACCAAATTTTCTATATCTGAAATCTAAACAAAACAGAAAACACGCAAACCTTGAATCAAACAAGTAAATATCACTCCAAAAAATACAAAAGAAAATTGGGAATAAAAGATACCGGATTATAGAAACGCTGTTTCGAGAATCCACTATCCACAACATAAACAACACCCTGCATAATTTGATGCGAATATCAATTAGCAATTACAAGCATTGCATGGAACATATATATACTGTTAATCAGGTTTTAAAGAAAATAAGTCACCTCCAAGGTCAATGAAGTTTCTGCAATATTAGTAGATATTATAACTTTCCTCTTGCTTCTAGGTGTAGGGGAAAAGATAAGTTCCTACAGAAAAACCAAATGCAATGAGATCATGCTACCAGCTAAATATATAGGAACAACATTACTACATGAGAACTACAATATACGACGGGCACACACACCTGATCCGCACGTGAAAGCCCCGAGTACAAAGGTAACACCAGTAGACCTGAAAAAGATGTGTAATCACTCAAGATCGATGTGATTGAATAACGGAGAGGGTTATTGGCTCAACACATGATACATGAAGTCTAAATATTTTGTGATCGAAGAACTTCTACATTAAATCAGCACGTACTTCACAGGTTTAAAGGACAATCCATAACAGCTATAAATTTTCTATCTGAAAAGTTTTTTATGTTTACGTTATTACTGTAGTCCACAAATGGTTGGACAAGTGACATACACATGCTTGAACTACTAAAAGTTGAAAGTAGTGGCTAGGTGCTCAGTCATCATTATGGAATGTGAGCAACCTTTTTCTAGATGTTTATCATCATCATTTGGTATATGAAATAGAAAACTGACTTGTACAAAATGGTATCTAAATTCATTTCTAGATTCGGTTTCCATCACTTTATCGGCAGAGGAACTTGTTTTCATCAGTATAAGAAATAATACAGGTAAATTATAAGTGCCAATTCTATGTTACCAGAAGATCGCCTTGTGTTATCCTCTGTAAGCAGTTGAACAGCTGCATCAATATCATCCTGACCAGTAAGGAACACCAAAACATCGCCTGGAGGTTCCTACAGAACAAATTTAGAGTGAAGAAGCAAATACTGGCTGATAAAGAGTCAACGAAAGATGAATGCAAATATATGCAACATCTTTAAGGAGACCCAATCAAGTAATTGTTTTTTTATCCAAGGGACAAATGTATGCAATATTACAGTATTAAGTAGCGGATTAGTTTGTAAGTCATAGACAGATGAATGATCATGTTCTAGAAAGTTGCTATAATACATTATTAGGCCTGCTGAAATGGAGCATAGTGACATGCTATATCTATTCATTACTTCAATAGACAAGTGAGAAGTGAAAGACTTTGGTATGTAACAGATCAACGAAGTGCAGACAAACAACAAATAGATGGATGACATGTTTTCAGGCATATATAAAAGACATTACTCTTCTGGTACTAGAACATAACAGAGAGCTCATGTAAACATGGTCATAACGTTCTAATCTTTGAACCATAAACTGCAGAGTACCTGATCATGAATAGCTAAAATTGTTGAAACAGCAGTTTGCAAATAATCAGGTGCAGGTTCCTCGAGATAGTGAGTCTGAACTGTAAATCCTTTACCCTGGTGGTAACACATAAACATAATTAGCCTTCTAATGTAACAGATACTGTAATTAGTTAACACAACAACTAAAGATACCAACTAACATACTTCGACAGACAGTATGGCAGGTTCTTTTGTTGGTCCAAGCTTGTCAGCTCCTTTCTCTTCACGTCTTTTGCTGGTCAACAAAACAAAACGTGTGAATGGAAGTGATATTCTGAAATCCCGAGTTAACAAATTTCCACAAGACAAGACATGTCCAAACTAAACTGCAATCGATTTGGACGAAGTACCTGGGGCGGAAGAAAGCAGACATAGACTTTGCTTCAATTGTAGCAGATGATATTATGAGACGCAAATCAGGTCTCCGACATTGAATCTGGAATGTGTATTACTGAATTAGATGAGGAAAACAAAAGCGACAGTAAACACCAGGACGTAAGACTTGCTCAAGTAACACCTTTTTAAGGAGACCCAATAGGATATCAGTTGAAAGGGACCGCTCGTGTGCCTCATCCACCATTATAACACTGACAACGATGATGAGAAAGGAAAATATTACAAATTTTTTTCCAATAACAAATTCTCTATTGCAGACCACATATGATGACAGAAAATGCTAGAGACAGAAGCCTCCATATACCTATATTTGGTCAAAAGAGGATCCTCCATCATTTCCCTCAGTAAAACGCCGTCCGTAAGAAATTTGATCCTGGTTACACCCTGTGATACAACAAACACAGATTTATTTTTTACACAGACACTTAATCTCAGGCCAACATAAATTTTCACCAATGGAAAACAAATTCAGCATAACCTATCATCTACCTAAACCCCAACAACGAGTTCTAGGCAAGCAAATACTTTAACACAAAACTCCAAGAGTGTTTCTAAACTAAGAAAAGGAAGAAACAAAAAAGAAAAGAGGTCTCACTGGCTTTGTAAGATCTTCAAAACGAATTGTATATCCAACTTCATCTCCAAGAGTTACACCCATCTCTTCAGCTACTCTCGCAGCAACAGACTGACACATAAAATTGCAAGAACAATCAAAAGGTAATTTAAAAAGTGTTAACACAACAAGGTTAAACCTATATAATAATTATACAAACACAACATTTTTACAATTAAATCAGGGTACCTGAACGGACAATCGTCTTGGTTGTGTACAAGCAATAACCCGACCACCTTCAGCCCAACCAGCTTCGTTAAGAAACTGAGGGATTTGAGTAGTTTTACCACTACCAGTTTCACCAACAATAATGCTAGTAGCATGATTCTCAACTAGGTAAAGAATGTGAGTACGGTATTTGTACACTGGTAGTCTTTGTCTTTGCTTCTCAGTACTGTTTGTGCCAAATCAAAATTCAAAGTTCACTATTAATTTAACCAATTAAAACAACTTAATCGGATAGAAAGAGAATCAAAGATACCTATGAGATGGAGTTGATGACACAAAGATAACTCCACCTTCTTCATCGTCTATGAGTTGAGGTCTCTCTGTTCCTGGTTTCCAAAACCTAGACATTTCTTTTCTTTCTTACACTTTGGGAGGGAGGACTGAGGAGGAGCCAAGCCCAGCCTTTTTATGGTGATGCAAAATAGGTTTCATCAATAATTAGTTGCCGAACAAAAACAACAAGTCGTTGTAGTATAGTGGTAAGTATTCCCGCCTGTCACGCGGGTGACCCGGGTTCGATCCCCGGCAGCGGCGTTTATTTTTTTTTGCACTCATTTTTGTTCAACTATACGGACCCCTTTCAATTCGCGTATAACGTACTTTTGGTAATAACAAAACCCTAATAAACCCTTTTTCTGTGAATATACATTTTCCTCCTCTTCCTCTGTCCATCTTTCCAAATTTCTCAAAAAGGGGGATAATTTTTCGCCCAGTTGAATAAATCCTGGGTTGGGTCGATTGATTTTGGGGATAAATTTCTCAGTATTGAACTGGTAGTGTTTGAATGAGATAAGCAAAATCGAAGTTATTTAAATCTATGGCGGTGCTTAAGGTAATCAAATCTGAAGTTCCTGAAATCCAGATTGAAAAAAGTATGGCGGCGCTTAAGATATGCAAATCTGAAGTTGTTGAGACCATGGATGAAAAAAGTTTGGTTATTCATGATAATGACGGTAATATCACTACTAATTCCGATCAAAAACCTAATATCACCACTTATTCCGATGAAGAAGATGATACCACTACTGATAAACCAGCAAAGAAGGCTGTTAAACCTCGAAAGAATGCTGGTTTACCTAAGAATGTAAGACCGGTGCATATCAGGAGATTAACCCGTGTTCTTAAGAAACTCATACGATGTCATAAATGGATAGAAGCGAGTGGTGTTTTGAGTGTACTTATACAAGGGACTGAGCATGAAAAGTCTCCCAAGGAGAATAGATTCAAGTATTGGGTAACCATATTTGTTTAATTCTAACTGATTGTATTTTGAATGTTGTTTTAGATAATAGTCTTCTTCCACATTGTGGTGAATGCAGGGCTGTTTTCTCATGTGATAATCATAATATTGGTATTGAGATATAAAAACAATGTGGCATTATACTTCGATTATTACATTTTTAGCAGCCTTGGTCTATGGTCTAATTTTTTTTAGTTAGAGGGAATGTTTAATCAAAACCCTTTTGTGGACATTGCAATGCTTTTAGGCTGCATTGGAGCTTGCACATAAGGGAGACGGTGAATTTAGAGAACCCAGAGTCAAGTCTCTCTATGATGTTTGGACGAAAAAAAACGGGAAAATGAAGCATTGGGCACCAAAGGTATTAGTTTCTGTAGCCACTATTAATCTCTTCTCCTTTTTTTTTTTTTTTTTTTTTTTTTTCTGTCAGTTTCATTTTACGTAGTATTGTAATGTGGCTTATCTTCCATAATTAGTTGATTTTGGAAATCCCTGTGGCATATTTACCTAGAGCCCTAGCCCTTGTGTTTTGAGGGTTTTGTTTTTGTTCTGTATTTGGTAGAATTAGTCCCACATCTCTTCGGTTCTCTGGTTTTTAAAGTGCAGGCATTGGACATTCCATCTCTTGAACCCAGTTCTCAAGGGAAGTTAGTCCATGTGATTTAACATCTATATTATGTATGAATCTAGTGTGAAGTTTTAAACTTCTTTTCCTAGAAAAATCTTTTAGTGGTCAAAGCTTTCTCATTAGCTTGTCACCAAAAGCTCTTGAAATGGGACCTTACTTTTTGAAGTTAGAGTAGATGTTGTCTGTGTGTTTACTAGAATTACTGATCTTATATTGTGTTCTCCATGCAGGAGAAATACTTGTTCCAAATGCAATACTTCCTTTACCGTCTTACGGTTCTTGCGCATGGACACAGAGAGGTGGAAGCAAAGAAGGATATCAAAGAAGAGGCGCAAAAAAAGAAGGATATATTAGGAGATGCAGAGCTGACTATCACACAGTACGTTCTTATTATGTTATCAATTTTGCGTAACTTTGAGAATAATTTACCATGCCTAGTGTCTGGTAGTAAATATCTTCTCGTGCTTCTATTGAGGCATATCCTTGTTTCTGTGGCCTTTCTGTATGCACCTTGAAACACCTTTAGATAGATCAGTATTAGACGCTATTCAAGCTAGGCAATTAAAAAACTTTCTGTAGCAATGTGTAATGCCGTCTTTTAGGGTGATACTGTTTGTTAATGCAGCAAAAATAGCCTTATGTGTGTAATTTTTTGAATCTCAACTATCATGGATCCTTTGGTGTAAATATTTCATGTCGACTCTTTATAGTTTTAGAAGCTTTAAATTAAATAAGTATGTCTGATTTGGATTTTAATTTCTAGACATTGGCAATTTGAGAAATAGCTAGCAGTACAGTGATATGCATGCCTGTCTGGCTGGATGTTGGGTGTTTCACTTTCACCTGAGGTTCTATAGTCTAGATGTTGTGTCTGATAATTAAGTGAGAGGCTCAGAAATTTCTTTAAATTAACCTATACTTACTGGTATATTTGAGGAATGGGTGGGAGAGCACAATTTACAGGAATGTATCGTCTTAACCAACCTGATGTGCACTTTGCAGCCTCGTGAATGATAAGGATTTTGAGAGTGAACCAATCGCAAACATTGTGGTTGGCCTGATATATTACGAGCTTTGGTATATGTCCTCTACCCTGAAAGAGATGAAGCTGAGAAAGTTTGACACGTTTGAGAGATCTGCAGTATCAGAAATATCTGGAATAAATTCCTACAACGAATTTGAAGATTTAGATGGTCAAAATTCTGTTAATGTTGGGAATGCAGAATCTACGGTTCAGCGGGATTCAGACACCTCTATCGTGGACAAGAAGAAACATCATATGGACATTGATGTTATTCCGCTGAGAGAAGAAACCAAAAAATTGTCACAAGAACAAGGTCTCGAGGAATCTTCTGGAGTAATTTGCAGCAAAGAAATGCCTTATCAGCATCCAGGAGGGAACACTTCCATTTTCTATTCACGCGGTGAGCTCTGCGTTTGCATTACTGTTGACGAATTTGATCCCTTTCGTTGATCTGGGTGCTCGCATTAACTGTGTACCATCTTTCCCCAAAAGGTTTGCAGACGAGTTTGTTGCCTTTGCGGTTGCCAAGCCTGAGTGAGAATGTGGAGGAGGACATTGATTCTCACAGAGAGAGGGTTAACAAAAATTATGGTAAAGCGGTGAATCATTTGCGTCGTGCACTTTATTCTACTTCACCTGTATGGGCGTCCCTACTTCCTTTGGTGCAGGTAATCTGGATTCTGTTTTCCCAGAATCCTTAAATACTGATATGTATGCCTTGTGATCAGGATTATATTTTGAATGTTACTTTGTTTAGGAATCCTTTTGTGTTGTTTTCCCAGAATCCTTAAATACTGATATGTATGCCTTGTGATCAAGATTATATTTTGCATAATTACTTTGTTTAGGAATCCTGTTGGCTTTGTGTTGTTTTGTAGTTTGATGTTCTTCTTTGCCCAGAAACTTTATTCTTCTTTAGATTTTTAATAATAAGGTAAGTTTTCACTTACAGAGGTATATATATATACCTATTAGCTATTTCACCCCGAACTGTGTCATAGATGTGATACTCTTGGTCATAGATGTGTTGATGGTAGCTATTTTGTTATGTTTTCAAAAAAATAAGTTACAATTCTTTCTTACAGACTTGTTTTCTATTCCTTATTTTTACTTGTTCCTTGTCAGTTGTTGCTGCTTGGGGATCAAGTTGAGGCGGCACTAGAGGAGCTTGAGAACATATCCCAACGTTCAAATGCAGAACTTCCCTTTAGGTAAGTCGATATTCGTTGCCAACATTATCCATGTTATATGTTTATTTCGTGGTAATAGATTTGGAGATGGTCAGCCATCCACTTCTGAGCAAGCCAGTTATTTTCGTTAGCTGACAATCTGTGCTACCATTTTTCGCCTATTGAGAATAACACAACGGCATCATGTACAAGCATAGCCGTAAAAAATTCCACTTGTTAGAAAATAAACGCTCTACAAGATCACGAAATAGGAACATGAGATGAGATGGTATATCTAGAACTGATTCAACGTAAACATGTCCCCAGACCAGAAAACTGGAGGAAAAAACATACATCAGAATGTCAAAAGGAAATGGTGAGTTGAGTTTGAAACATCATGGGCGACTCTCTTTAACATTATGATGTGAAAGGCAGATTTATCAGAAACTACTCTTCTAATCCTGCTCATGACACCATAAGATTATTCTACTGATTATGAAACGAAATTACTTTATCTTCTGTCGGTCACATTCTATTCTTTTAGTGCTTTGTCAACACGTTAGTGTTCAGGTTTTATGAAACTCTTATACGAAGCTTATGGTATATCTTTACAATTCATTTGTTTTGCAGATTAAAGGCCAATCTTTTAGAAGGTTTTAATGGTACGAATGCACTAGTGCTTTCGACTTGTTATGAGGATATACTGAAATGGGACTCTACTTCTATCGGTGCATTAACTAACCTTATCAGCTTGTATAAGAATGGTTCGTTTCGATCCCTTACAATGAGGTTGTTTCATTTGATGAATATGTTGGTCTGTGTGTTGCTTTATTCTGTCAGTATATAATTACTAGTCAAGGTTCCATGCACTCCTTTGGTGCGGAATTTAATGTTACTGGTTATTTCCTAGTGTCACTGTAGTTTCTGTCTCTAAGAGTTTCTTTACTAAACTATTCACCAAGTTTGGTTTACATTCCTGTAATCTTACTTCTCATACACATACTGTTTCATTTTGAGTAGTAAATTTGTCATGCTTCTGAGGACTTCTCTTAGCATCCTATGTTGTTTTTCGTCTTGGCAGGTGATTACAGTCTTGAACGTTTAGTGGAGATGATAGCTTTACATCTTGATGCTACCTCCGGATCTTGCAATGTATGGGAAGAACTTGCTTCATGCTTTCTTAAGATATCTCAGATTGAAGATTTTCTTGAGTCAACTAACAGTAATTCAGAAGGAAGTCGTACAAGGAATCTGGGTATTTCCAGTACAGTTGGCAAATTCATTACTGTTGGAACGTCGCGTTCGGTATGGAAGCTCCGCCGCAATTGGTGGGCTGACCGCCACTTCGTTATTACGGACTTTCCATTAGAGATGCAAGCAGGTATGTTAGAATGTAAGCATCAGAAAGCCCAAACTAGATTTCAAAGTATTGAATATCACTACTGCATATATATGTTCTCTCCATGAATCAAATTATTTTCCTCTCTTTCGTTGACCATCACTTCTTTAAACGCGTCCGTATCAATTTAGTCATTAAATCTAACAAATTCCATGATTTATTATTTAGATTTACTCAGATATTGTTTTCCTTATCTTCAACAGGTGATTGGAACCTGTTAGCATTCAAGGCCGCGTGTGCATCCCACTTGTATGGTCCCGAGTTTGATTATGTTGAAAATGTTTGTAATAATTTGGAAATGGAAAAGAATGCAGATTTGTTATTGTTGTTACAAAGACACAGAAATAATTCAATCATGCTCTTTAAGCATATGAAATGAGTAATTACTACTAAATTGATTATTGTCCCCTCTCTCTCCTTCCACTGTCAGCATTGCAAGAGATATTTGTTAGGCTCAAGCCAAGCCAATTAAATATTGGATTAAGTAGATTTGGTCAAGTATTTATATTGTCCTAAAAAATGAGTAAGTTACAACATTAGTACCACAGTAACCAAATTCAGTACTGAAAATAAATCTCTAGTTGTGGCAAGTACAAATGAGACTGAGAGGTACCAAAATGAATAGAGTTTTGAAAAAACAAAAACTCTTTGAATGGGGGGCATGTTTCTTCCTCCCCCCTCTTGTCTAACAACCCTAGAACAACGCATAAAAACCAAACATTCTGGTCCATCAATAAGCAGGAGGAATTGGCAAATAAGAAGTATGAGGGCAGTTGTTCAGAGAGTTGCCTCTGCAAGTGTTGAGGTTAATTTTGTTGTTTTTATCCTCCGAGAAATTTCAGTTTATCTGTTTATAGTAATTTTATTCTTATTGTTCATTGGAATTAGGTTGACGGGAAAATCATATCAGAGATAGGACCAGGTTTACTTGTTCTTGTTGGGGTTCATGAATCGGATCTTCAATCTGATGCTGATTACATGTAACTCTTAATTATTACTTCCTTTTTTCTTTATACTTTTGTTTAGTGATTGTTTAGTGATACTCTTCTTCTGGTTGTAGATGTAGAAAGGTACTTAACATGAGATTATTCACAAATGACAAAACTGGAAAAGCTTGGGATCAGAATGTAACAACAACTCTGAAACCCTAATCTTATGTCTCTCTTTGTGGGTTTTTCTTCAATTTGTATGAATTTTATGTTGGTTGATTTTTCAGGTTATGCAGAAAAACTATGGAGTTTTATTGGGTAAATTTCAAAACAAACACATTTTCACCTTGAACCCTTCTAACATTTTTCTCTTTAGTACTGGATAATTGTATAAATGAGCAATGGAAAATTCAGTTATATTTGTTTGAGTTGAATTGAGTTGGTGCTGGTGGTTATGACAGTGAGTCAATTCACATTGTACGGAACGCTCAAGGGTAACAAACCAGATTTTCATGTCGCCATGCCACCTCTTAGTGCAAAACCTTTCTATGCTTCGCTGGTAGATAAATTCCGCAATTCTTACAACCCAGACTCAGTCAAAGGTAACAAGGAATACAAAAATGCAATTCTTACTGCAGTCCAAACATTCGTTGAGTTAGATGGTTGTGTTCTTCAATTTCTGCTTTACTTCAGGACATGTATAACCAGATCTTGGTTTTTCCGGTTTTTTCTATGATGATTCTTCTCCTATTTTGTGCCAAGTGTTTTGCACATTACTAACCTAATTCTGCTTCATTGCTTTATTCTACTAGATGGTGTTTTTGGGGCTATGATGAAGGTAAGAATACTGCACCGGACTATGATTTTCAATCCATCTGACACAAACATAACACCATGTTGATGCAATTTTTGTAAAGGTCAACTTGGTTAACGATGGTCCAGTCACAATGCAGCTTGATTCTCCACAAACATCCAAGTGAGTACAAATTAATTGCAAACAGATTAGGCTCCACATTTCGCTTCGTAGTTTCTTATTAACGGTTGAATGGAAATGTTTTCAGGAGCACAAGTGAGACAACAGAAGGATAATCCATATAGGTTGATTCATTTTTAAAAGTTAAATGAGACAGCAGAAGAGAACTAGTACGTTTTGATTTATTTTAGTAAAATCTAGTTTCAGTAAAATCGAGTTTATCTGTTTTTCACTCAAATGGATTAAGACGCTTGTCTAGATTTGTTCAATGCTTTCAGCGAGTGAATATCTGAAGTTGGAATTGCTGGTCCATGTTCATCTTCTTTAAAAAACACGGATTCAAATTCAGAATTAATCATTGTTTTCAGTTTGTGGAGTAATGACCTACATTTAGAACCATCATTTGGGGCATACCCAAAGATTTTGGGGCCTCTTGAATAAGACAAAAACACAAGTGGAAATAGTGTTTCTAGGGTGCCCCTTATCTAGCCATTTTTCATAATGGCAAAAATGCCCTTATTATTTATATTATTTAATTATTTTTAAATTAAAATAAAAAAAATATTTTCTTAAAAAAAAATATCTTATTTTTTTAATTTAATTTTTAACTTTCTTAATTTTTTTTTTTGTTAAATCTTTTTATTTACGAATCTAAGTTCGGCGGACAAGTGATATGCCGAACCTAAACATACGTAGGTTCGGCTGATAATATGTAAGCCGAATTTGTGTTTTGTGAAAACATACCTAGGTTCGGCAGATTTGATAAAAAAAATAGGACATCCGAACTTAATATTATTCTTCATAAAGTGAAGTTCGGCTAGCATCTTCGTGTTTAATTATCAGCCGAATTGTTCGTCGACACTTTCAGGATGAAAAAAAAGAGAAGTTCGACTGATAATTTTGATTTTATTGTTAGCCGAACTTTGCTCTGTAATTGTCCTAAAAAAAAAAATCCGTGCAATAAGAAAAGAAAAAAAAAATCAAAATTTCAAAAAAAAAATTATAAAAAAATAAACTAAAAAAGTTAATATTAAAAATTAAGTAGGAAATACCATTAGGTCCTAGAAATAATATATTAGGATGAGTCTAGTCCAGTTGACCTGATCAATTTATGCTGTTTGGTCCTATTTGAAAATATAAATTATAGTTTGGTCCTAGAAATAATGGTTTGGTCCTAGGATGACGTCATGGATGATGTAAATGTCACCATGTAGTGGCAGAAATATCCTTTTGGGACCATTACATCATCCATGACGTCACCCTAGGCATATATATTCAATTATCAAGAGAGTTGAAATCATTTTCAGATTTACTTTCTCTCTCATCTTTCTTTTCTTTTCCAGATCTACTTTTCTCTTTATTTTTTTCCTTTCTGTTACATAAAGAAGGTGAAGATTTTCTAGGGTTTTAATTTGCAGAGATGAAACAAGAAACAACAAACGATGTAAACGAGTTTTTCTTGAAGATTTCTAGGTTTTTAATCTACTGCTACTGTTGAAGTTCATCTCTCGTCGCTGCTGCTGCTGAAGATGTAAACGAGCTTTTCTTGAAGATTTTTGATCTGCTGTTGCGTTTGTTTAAGATGTTGAAGACGACGATGAACCTGATCTATTTGATGAAGACGGTGACGATCTGTTTTGATGAAGACGACGACGACAATGAAGATGAACCCGATCTGTTTTGAGAAGACGATGGAAGATGATGTTGCTGCTGGTGTTTTTGAAGACGACGATGTTGCTGCTGCTGTTGAAGACGTCGAAGAAGATGAAGATGATGTTGCTGATGTTTTTATATGGAGTTCATTCCAGAAATGAAGTCTGGTTTGTATAGGTTTTTATATGGAGTTCATTTCTAGAATGAAGTCTGTTTTTTTAGGTTTTTATATGGACTTCGTTTCTGGAATGAAGTCTGTTTTTTTAGGTTTTTATATGGACTTCATTTCTGGAATGAACTGCTACAAGAAAATAAGTAAAAATTAACACGGAAAGGTACTTTTGTCAGTTTAATATTTTTAAATAATTATGGACCAAACAGTAAAGGCGTTTTCCTAAATGACCAAACAGACATGGGCCCACCTAAAAAATGACCAAACGATATTTTTCCCTTAAATTAATTAATTAAGGGTATTTTAGTAACTTAACCACTCATTCGACACCTCTTATCACCCCACACTAGTTAGGGTCATCCATATGTATGCCCCAAAATTTCTATGTATACCCCAAATGAGGGTTCTAGATTTAACACGGAGGGAGGTATTTTGGAGAAGGCAGTGGAGATAAGGCCATATTTTTGAAGACTTTTCAAGCTCGGGATTTTGATGGGTCAGGCCGCATGACTCCAACACATTTTCTAATTATTGGATCCCTTAATTCCTGGTGGTATTGGTAGGGAAGTCTTAAGCGTTTGCACACTCAAATCCGTCCATTCATAACTAGACACTAGTATAACACCCACGCGCGATGCGCCTGCCATTTCCACTTCAAAACAAATCACAATAATTTTTGCTAGAAGGCATATACAACAATTTCCACGACATTTCCTCTTAAGAGTGATGCGAAAGAAGTGCAACAAAAAAAATCCTTAAGGATAAGATCACTGTGTAGTGCAACAAATCTCGACTTTGATATTACTTCATGAATCGTGGGCTGCTACAAAGCCTCAAATTATCAGTCTTTTTGCTCTCTGGTATTGCATATATTGGGTTGAAAATTCGCTATAAATTTTTTTTTTTTTTTTGAGGAAAAAAGGATATATTGAAAAGAAAAAGGGGTATTTACAGGGTAGCTGTATAACGACGATCAAAGAGACCAGCCAAAAAAAAAAAAAAAAAAAAAAAAAAACCTCAATTACATGCAGATTACATCCTCCCAGTTATGTATAATTTGGTCCATCGTGAAGTCTTGAAGATTTTTGTGTCCGTACTCCACAAGCCAGATATTCAAAATCTTTGCTTTAACAAGTTCATCTTTAGATTTGCTTCTCCTCCATGCACCCTACTATTCCTTTCCAGCCATAAAACCCATATAATCGCAAACGGAAGTATCTGCCAGACGATCTTCTTCCGTTTAGAAACTCCACTAATCATACAGCTTAGAAGCAAAGTTTTGATATCGTTAGAAAGCACCCATGGGATCTGCAGATAACCTAAGAACGTACTCCAAACTGAACTTGCCCAACTGCAATGCAAAAAAAGGTGAGATGCAGATTCCTCTTCCTCATCACAGTAAACACATGAAGTAGAGTTGATGGTCAGTCCCCTATGATGTAACATAGAACGTTTTGGAACAGAGTCGTGGTGTACTGCCCAAATCAAAAACAAAACCTTTGGTGGTACTATCTTAGTTTTTATAATTCTCCCATATTCCCAATCTGCCTCTGGCTCCATAAGCTTCGCGTAAAGAGCTTTTGCTGAGCAATCACCTTCATAAGCATATGCCTCACCCGCCACCAGATTCACGTTTCTGAGATCGTTCTTAATCTCCAATAAATCAATGCGTTCTTAGGGTTTAAGTCTCTTGAGAACAAGAAAGTCCAAGTGTTATGCTTCATACTTGCCACGAAGCCTCCCTTCTCGCCTACTAAGTTTATCTGAGTCTTGGATACTTATCTTTTAGAGCTTTACCTTCAATCCACCAATCATGCCAGAAACGCAACGAAGATCCCCTTTTAACCCGTATAGCAACAGAGTTAAAGAAGTCCTTGTTAGCTTTCAAAATCTCGAGCCACATACTTATGCCTATAGCTTGATTTGTCTGACATGGTAACAAAAATTCCTCCGATGCCCTCATCTTTTCACACATTAGCTTTCTCCACCATGCATTTGTTTCATTGCAATAGCGTGCATGCCACTTTGCCAGCAGCGCTCTATTTATCTTCCTCAAGCTACGAATACCAAGTCCTCCCTTGTTAACTAGTTTGCACGCTGTTAGCCATGCCACCCAGCTCATTTTTCTAACTTGATCATCCTCTCCCCATAAAAATCTTCTCATTATCTTATTCAGTTCTTTATCTTTTGCACGCTGTTAGCCATGCCACCCAGCTCTTTATCTTTTCACACATTAGCTTTCTCCACCATGCATTTGTTTCATTGCAATAGCGTGCATGCCACTTTGCCAGCAGCGCTCTATTTATCTTCCTCAAGCTACGAATACCAAGTCCTCCCTTGTTAACTAGTTTGCACGTTGTTAGCCATGCCACCCAGCTCATTTTTCTAACTTGATCATCCTCCCCCCATAAAAATCTTCTCATTATCTTATTCAGCTTCTTCTCCACATCCACCGGTAAGTAATAAACCGATAAGAAGTATGTCGCTATACTTTCTAAACAGCTCTTAATCAAAATCACCCTCCAAGCTTTATTGAGAAACTTTCGCTATACTTTTCCAAGGCGCTCAACTTCTTCTCCATTCTCTCAGATTACCACATCCCAAATAGCAACACTCCTCCTATTTGCTCCGATCGGCATGCCTAAATAGATAATGGGTAAAACATCGACATCAGAGTTGACTCCAAAGAAAGATCATTAATGACAGCATCAGCTCCTATGCTTGTCATAGAGCTTTTATCTAAATTTAGTTTAAGCCCTGTCAAGACCTGAAACAGTAGAAGAATTATGAGAAGTATTCTAATCTCCTCCTTAGAAGCATATAAGAAAATGAGTGTGTCGTCCTCAAACTGAAGATAAGACACTATCGATCCACCATCTACCATCTGAAATCCGCTAAGCATGTTTTCTTCCACTACACCATTAATCAACATAGATAATACCTCCACAACCAACAGGAATAAAAAAGGGGAAAGCGGATCTCCCTGGCGAATCCATTTTGAGGGCTTGATTCTGTTTGTAGCTTTCCCATTCACCAATAATGAGAACTGAGCTCCTGGCACGCACCACCCTATCCACTTCAACCACTTTTCACCAAACCCATTCTTTTTCAGGATAGCAAATAAGGAAGGCCAGCTGACATTGTCGAACGCCTTCTCCATATCAATCTTGAAAAGGATACCCGGTTTATTCTGCCTCAAACGACTATCCACGCACTCATTTGCTATTAAAATGCCATCCAGAATCTGCTTATTTTTAATGAAAGCACCCTGAGCATTCGACACTAATCCCGGCATAACAATCTTCATTCTTTCCGCAAGCAACTTGGCAATAATTTTGTAAAAGCTGCTAATAAGGCTGAGTGGCCGAAAATCCTTCACCGTGGCTGAATCTTCCTTCTTTGGTATGAGTTTTATAAAGGACATGTTAAGCCGCCAATCTAGAGAACCTTTACTGTGAAACTCATTCACAGCTGCAATTACGTCACACTTAAGAAAACTCCAGCATGCCTTATAAAATTCAATGTTGTACCCGTCAGGCCCAGGCGCCTTGTTCGCCCCACACTTCTTAATTGCTGCTAAAATCTCCTCTTCTTCAAAGTTCCTTTCTAACCAGGTTTGCTGCACCCCATCTATTCTCCTGAACTGTAAATTATCAAAAGAAGGCGTGATTGAGGAAGAAGCTGTAAACAATTGTTCATAAAAACTATGAAGTTCGTGCTTGATTGTGTCTTGATTGAAAACATCAATGCCCTCAATTTCCAGCTTTGTTATGCAGTTTCGCTTTTTCTTTTCATTCGCAACCCTGTGAAAGTATTTCGTATTCTTGTCACCTTCTTTAAAACCATTCATCTTAGCACGCTGGAAAGCCATTCTAGCCCTTTTAATTTTGATATTATTAAGCTTGAGAAGAAGGTTAGCTCGCTCCTCTCCCTGAGCATCCACAAAGCCATTTGTTTCCTCCTGCAAATTTAAAATTTTAATCTTCTCCAGTAACTCGTCATCCTCCCTTTTAATATTACCAAACACATCTCTACTCCAAGCCTTGATAAAGAATTTTAGATTTTGCAGCTTCTGAAACAAAACATACCCTGGTGTACCTTGAAAATCCATTGTCCTCCACTAATTCTCCACCAACTTTATAAAATCCGGTGCTTGACCAAAGTGATTCTCGATTTTGAAGCATGCAAAGACAACGCGAAAATCGGGAGTCAAATCCAAAAGTAACGCATTATGATCAGAAATTGTACGTACCAGTGCAGTTTGTGTTGCTCCGCTAAATTTAGCATCAAACAAAGTGCACACCAAGAATCTGTCAAGTCTGCACAAGGTTGGATCATCGTGTTTGTTACTCCATGTGAAAGCTCCACCATTAAGCGGCAAATCAATTAACTCCTGCTCCATAATGAAATTATTCAGGAAAGCCATATTCATAATATCCCCCCCAGGTTTGTTTCTCTCCGCATCACTTCTAACTGCATTCAAGTCTCCCGCAAAACACCACGCCTCAGCTGACCAGTTTCTTATCTCTGCCAGATCTCTCCAAAAGTCTTCCCTCAGATTAAAGTCGCAAGGAGAATAAGAATTCGTAACAATGAATTTGAATCATGTGCTTCTTAACCTTAGCAGACAAGAAATTGAATTTAATCATATTCTCTTGTCTAAGAGCTCCAACCGAGCACTATCCCAAATAGTTAAAAGTCCCCCACTGTTCCCGACGCTTCCTTGTGAAGGAATAAACTCACATTCAAAATCTGAGTCATACCAAAGTTGTCTCACAAACCATCTTGTGAAATTTTGAATCTTCGTCTCCTGAACTGAGCATACCATGCATCTGTGAGCAGCAATCATATCCCTCAATGCCACTTGTTTATCATAGGCATTTAACCCCCTGAGATTCCATGAGATGAGATTTGAACTCATTGCTCAACTCCATTCTCCCTGGAAGTAACTTCCTCATTATCATCTCCTTTCGACCGAACTTGTTGTCTCAAACAAGTCACGCCTATCCCGAATTTTCCTTCCTTCAGCAATAGCTTTGTATCGATCTCTATACTTAAAAAAGTATTTAATCAATCACCTCCTTAGCTTTGGACTTCATCCTTTGTCTTAATGCCTCCAAATCTACAAAGACAACTCTACCACCATCTTGGACGTGGAGAATATAACTTCATTAGAATCCACATTTGAATCCTGTATATCTCCCAAGTTTATAACAATTTGTCCTCCACCACCCTAAATAATCCAGTTTCTTCCCATTCCTGTATAGGCAACGCCAGTGCTGCATTACTGTCAGTCTCCCTCAAGTTCTCCTCCAACATCACAATCTGCATATTGTTAGCTTCTGTTGTCTTCAAAGAGATATTCTGACTTACTGGATTATCTTGAATTTTTGGCACATCAACATCTGTACCAGCTGCCTTCATGAAACCAACTGCTTCCGCCTCCAACACACTGTCAATGACCTTCAGCCTTGCTGATGTGATCTCAATAATGTTGTAGTAAAAGGTTCGTTGAGATTTGTGAAAGCAAAAGATTTTAGACTTATAAAACTTAAAAACAAACAAAACTTAATATAAAAAGTGATTTCAAGATTTAAAAATAGACCAAGGCTCATTCCACAATTCCTCCTAATTGATTGGTTTATAATGATATTTCAAGAATTATTGTTAAGTGATGCATGTCGTACCACAACAAATTAATTAATATTTTTCCACCTAATTAACAAGTAATATAGTGTAGTCAAGTTCGTTCCCACGAGGAGCAAGAGATTCTTAGTTGTAAAAATTGTCACAAAAAGGGGGGTGTAAAGCAAAAGAAAGTAAACAAAGCAATTAAAAGATAAAGTTGAAATCAATAAGAGAGACAAGATCAAGGAATCCTTCTTCGTTGCAAAATAATGATTCAAGTTATGTTTTTCATCCACATGTTATTAGTCACGGATTATCACCAACCGTAGGTAAAGCGGCTAGATCGATTGCTAAACCCCTAAATCCCTTGTATCACGGGGATACGGAAGTTCTCGACTCACCGGATTCTATTTACCAAACCACCTAGTAGTAGATCACTCTAGATGTAATTTAAATAAACGCATTAAGATTTATGAACTTATTAGGTTAATATTAGTAGTTAGACTCTTATATCAAGGTCTACTTGCTAACGTTGTTTTCACACACAATTGCTCCACGGAATCCCTCCGCAAGGTCTCGTGTTTGCTACTTATGTAAAGATTCAAGAAATGATTACTTATCCCCTAACTTTCACTAGCTTTAGATTAAATTAACAAATCAATTTAGCGTGCACTCTAAACAATCTATCAATCAACCATGAATGTATGAACATTCCTATTAGTAAAAATAAACGATAATCATGTGAAAACTTCAAGATAGAATTGAAAACAAAACTCAAACAATGTTAATAACTAGGAATTCATCCTCAATCAATAATGAAATTAGCTACTCATGTTAAGGAGTTCACACAAATAATTAAAGGGAGAATTTTTCAAGTTCACACAAATAATCAAAGAGAAGAATTTTGATAAGGCAAGCAAAAACACAAGTGTTGTGTGTGTAGAGAGGTGTGTGTAAAAGATGTATAGAAAAGTAGAGAACTTCTCTATTTATAGGCTTTAATGTTCTCCAAATATTCCAAGGAATAGAATCATTTTCCCTTAATAACACCACTTTCCCAATTTGAGCCCAATTCCAATTTCAAGTCCAATTCTCCAAAGCCTTCAAATTTTCATCCAATTCCCAAATCTAAGTAGTCACACCCATGAGAAGAATCCACACAAAATTCTGTTATTTTAGGGTCGCCTGAAAAATCCTGGTATTCACCGGAATCCGGCCTGAAAAGGCACCGGGAAAGTGCCGCCGGTCATCTGAAAGTTCTGTTTCGGTGACGGAATATTCCGTCAGATTCCGTTACAGTTAACCGCTGACCTAACGGTCTTCTGTTAGTCAACTAGGTCAAGGCGAGATGATGAGTTAGCTTCTAGTCGACCGATTCGGCTTACTCATTGAGTTGGATCGGAGAATCATACGGATCGTTCATCGGACTCACTGAGTCGACTCGCCAGAGCAGCAATTTGGACAGAGTTTGGTAGGCCTTTAAAGATGTTTCTATTTAGCCTACAATTTATACCGCAAGTGCACGGCGTCTATCGGAGACGCGGCAAGTACGGGTCGATCCCACAAGGACTTGTGGTGCTGTGTGTGATCTAAGGCTTGCTACTTACTGATTTCAGGTGATATGTAACACAAATTTGTTGGTTTAATGTGTCTAAGCGGCGAGGTTGAGTCGAAGTGACTCTAAACTAAAGCTGCAAATAACAATGACAATTTGGAGAATGCTAGGGCAGTTGCTTCCACCCTTTGACCCTAAGCTAAGGTAATTCAGTTCATGTTATGTTCTTACACCTTCCTAAGGAAGATTTTAAAGAATAATGTGTCACTAATCTTACTAATTCCCCCCTAGTATAGAGTGTCTTATTACAGTACACTCTATCACAGGTTCCTTAGTTAATTACTAAGCATCACTCATACCTTGTTAAGCACATAACACCTTCCTTGGCAGTTAATGGAGAGTTGATTCACTTTTCATTCTAATTCTCTCCTAGTATTGGTCATCTTCTTGTGGTCATGACCAATCACAAGAGAATTGGATTAATTAGTTAACTACACTCCTATTTCTATTAAGCACAATAAGAACAGCAACATCAAACTGATTTACTCAACATAAAATCTAGGGTTTCAACAACACCCTAGCAATTGAACTTAGAACATGACAATTAAAACACAAAATAAAACTAAGTTGCTGCTCTGGCTAGCCCAGGCATGACGTTCAAACACACACAGGCCTTCTATTTATACATGCACAGAAATTCCAAAACCCTAATTCTTTAAAAATAGAAATTAATTGAAAATCACTCTCACCCATACTCTGATTCGCGTCTCCTCTGTCAAATCTTCTCAGAACTGATGGTTTCCCTCAATTGATTTGATGTAAGAGCAAACCCTAGCTCTAATTATCTTTAATATAGCCTCTAGGGTTAAGAGAGAGGCTAGATAAAAGATAACTCGAACTAGGTGCGGCGAAGATGGTTGTGGTGGTACTGTTGGTGTCAGGGAAGGAGAGATGGAGGTGGAAGAGGTATGGTGATGGCTCTGCTCAGAGTTTGGTGTCGGGTGATGAGGGAATGGGTTTTGCAGAGGTGAAGAGGGAAGAAGAAAGAGAAGAAGAAAGAAAGAATGGGGTGTAGTCGATAGGGTATAGGGTTAGGGAAATTCGGTGTTGAGCGGATGCATCGATCGATGATGGGAAGGCTGCACAGCGTTGGATTTAGCCGGAGAAGATCGAACGGTGAGGATGATGTGGAGTGATCTCGGTGTTGCACGGGAGCGGCATAACTCGATGCGAGTGGGGGGCACGACCGTTGGATGTAGAAGATAGAAATCTCGACGGCTTGGAGTGGACGGGCTCGGATCCGGGTCGCGGGTCGGGTCTAGCTCAAGCCCATGTCTTGAGATGAGTTGCTACTTTTTGGGTTGCAACTGTTTGCGCGCGCGGGCTTCGGCTTTCTGCTCCATAGACACTTGTCTCCAATTCTTTCTCGCTCTTTTGGCTCCTCGATTCTCTCGAGCTTTATTTATTACCTAAAAACACAAAATTAATTAATACAAATATTTATTCTTGAAAACAAAGAAAACACGGAGAACTGGGATAATATCTCGATTTCTAAGCGCAAAAGATGAGTAAAATGCCAATAAAAGGTGTATAAATATGCACTATTTGGCACTCATCAAATACCCCCAAAACTGAATTTTACTTGTCCTCAAGTGAAACAAATTAAGAAATCCTAACTATACCCGTCGCAGGTCTCGAATGCATTTAGCGTATGCACTAAGCCTTTAAACCCCCTAGGTGTCCCTAGTGGACGAGTTGTAGTTTCGTGAGGGTTTACAAGAGGTGTACCCACAAAACCTTCTCCAACTTCGTAGAGTGTAAAAGAGTCTCAAGCATCCAAGGAGCTATGAGGACATAGAGTTTCGCATGCTAGTAACATGAAGTTAGAACTACCAAAGAATGCATTCTCATCCTTAAGTCTTTGAGCGAGAAGTAACCATACCATATGAAAGAATTCGGATTCGATTGTGATCATAAGTCTCAATTTCGCTGCCTTACCATTAGGTTTTATGATAATTGCACTCAAAAGATCGCTTTTTAGTCTCTCATGTGTGCGATTAGGAATAAAGAGAGAAATCCCGCACACGTTGTAGGTAAGAAGGGTAACCTTCCGAAATAATTCCCTCTGGAGACTCCACAGAAGTGTGGACAAAAAGAATCTTTTTCTGATGATCTCTAAGAAAGGAAATCAACCATTAGCAAGGATGGGAGTACTCACTCACTTTCTCACCCGATCGGAAATTAACATCATTCTCTCATAGGAACCATAGAAACGTCTTCACTCTTCGGTCTTCGGTCTTCAATTGTTGATAAACTTGACAATTTTTTAACTTTTCTACTCAATTTCCTTGTTGTTTGGATTTTTCTTTTTCAATTCTTCTTTACCATGGTGGTATCAAAACTAAAAACAAACTACAATATTTTTTTGATTTTTGATTTTTTTTTTTTACAATAAGTGAAAATAAAAATACAAATAATGGACAAAGGACTTTAACACTCAATTTTTCCACGACTTGTATTGTCTTGATTTTATAAATTTTATTAGTTCTCATCCTATTTTCTTTTCTTTGTTGCACATAAACCTTGGACTATATCAATTTTTCTTTCAATATTCTGATGATGCTCCGCTTGCTGACGATGATGTGTTTCTATTTGGGTCTTAATATGTTGAGAGAGAGAGAGTGATGCTAACGCAAATCGATATTTAGAAGAAGTTTTCATCTTTAGACGTCACCCTCATGATTGACAAAAACTAGCACTCAAGAGATCAAAAGTAGTCTTTGAAATTGGTGCGAAGTTGGGTAGCTCACCATTCCTACCCGGAATTGACGTACGGTGACACACACTCTAATGACTTTTTCTAGAAAGTTGCAAAAAATGAAGGTTGGTGCCTCACTTGATGTAAATTGGGTAGTCTCCACTATGGGTGATCACAATTCTACTACCGAATATCTAAACAAAGACCTAATTCGCCTCAGGTATGGTTAAATCCAACTTAACGCTCTAATCAACTAAGGAACCCGATTGTGTTCTCTAAGACTTCTAACTTTTGTTATTTGGTCGATTCTCTATGTAAACATAGCTAGAAGCATGCTAGTGACTCTAAAATCTCTAAAAGTTGGAGGTTTTTACAAAAAAAGTTTTTAAATTTTTTTTTTTTTTTTTTTAATTTTTTTTTTTTTTTTGAAAATAAAAGATTAAAAAGACTAAAAACTCTATATGCAAAAATATGCAAATGCACCCCAAACCTAAATCAAACATTGTCCTCAATGTGTCGACAGATAGAAAAAAATTTAAACAAATACATACCATGAGAGCTATCGAAAAGAGAAAAGGGAAGAGATTACCTGGATGTCATGGGAGCAAGGGTAGAGCTTCACTAGTCAAGGCTAGAATCCAACATTCTCAAAGTGAAGATCATATCGGATTAGCACAATATATGTACAAGAAGACTCAACCGATTCAAGAAAGAAAAATTTAACAAGTCCTCTTTTGGATTATATACAATGAAAATTCGCCATAAACCAACAATCTAAAGAGTTGAGGATCAACCCAATAGAAAATATATACAAAACATCAACAGCCTTACACGAGATATAATATGAGAGTGCAAGTAAGGTGCAAATGGGGAAAGATTTTCCCCCAAACCTAAACTTGTCAACAGTGTGTTTGAGAGCACAAAATCTTGCAATTTTAACGGTACATCATGCAAAAGGTCTAACTCAAAATGAGTTTTGCTAATAACAAAAGTGACATACACATTCCAAATTGTGGTTCCCTAAAGGTGTCATACTTTGATGCAAAATAGTCCAAGAGGACTTTGGAAGCACAAAGCTCTAGGCCTAAATTAGGCATTTTCAGAAAAGTTGGTTTTGCAATTTTGTGACAAACTACACCTAGGTTTGGTGGAGGAGTTTCAATTTGTGATTCAGGAGAGAGGTTAGGTACATCTAAGTTGTTTTCATTTATAAAATCATTTGCACCATCACACACTTTCCTAAAGTCGAAGAGGGTAAATCATGTTCACTCGCATAGAACAATTCATCAATCTCCATGTCATATTCATCATTATTCTCATGCTCAAAATAACCAGAGAGATATCATGTCAGTAACCTAGGCATGGAATTAGGCACATGCATTGAATCATCTCGTGTCACCGACAATTCCTATTCCTAGGTCACAAACAAGTGGTAAAGCATGCTCACATTCATCAAGAATTTCACAAACCCAAGCTCAAAGTTAATATCACATGTATGAATGTTAGAAGAAATATCATTCATAGGGTTCCACTGTGAAGAGACGCCTAACGTCTCAACCAAAAGATGCCATCATATTTTCTCGCATGCACATGCTCTTCTAACATATCATATTCATCATCATCATCATCATAACAAAAATGCATTTCCCTATTAGCATTTCTAGTATACTCATTTACCTCTAGATTAGGTTCATATTCAGTGTTAGTTGCATGAGTAGGAATAGAAACACTATTTTCAAGATTTACTTTATTAGGGACAATAATCATCCTATCATGAACTGCCTTCCATTCTTCCTTTTCTAAATGAATAAGGTTCATCTTTAAGAACATGTGACATTGTTCAATGGAGGGAGAATCTTCAATAGTGGGTATACATGTTTCATATGAATAATCATTAAATGGTTGTGCACATGGTTCACTAGAGAAGGGATGATCATGCATGTTGCTATATGGATGGTCATGTATTGCATTCAGTTCAAGCCTACCATTTTACTCCATGAGCGTTTCCATTAGTGATTGTAAACAAGGAGTCGGGGGAGTATAAAATTGTTCAACTCCCACCGTGGTGACCGATACATGTGCTCATGATGGTTAGGTATGAGTATTCAAGGTCAGGGCCCCGAGAAGGCTCATAAAATTCCCTAAAATCACTATGGTATGTGGGGTTTCATATGGTGAAGCATGCCCGTAAGCAAGCTCTCTAATGGATTTGTTTGTATCCTGGGATGCGGACAAAATCCCGACATGATTTAGCAACTCAAATTGAACTCAAAATCTAGTTTGGTTTATGGGTTTTGTTTGGTTTAAATGGGTTCATTTTTGTTTTTGTAAGCTTTGGTTTATGTGGGAAGCCCAGGTTGCTATGGGCTCAATTTGGTTTTAGTGAGTTTGGTTTTGTGGGCTTCAGTCTGTACACGGCCTAGTATGTGTAGCCCAGCTGTTTGGTTATGAGCAGCCCAGTAGTGAAACCGCCTGACCCAGATGCACAAACGGCTGTAATTTGGGCTTGATTTGGTTGCGCCCAGGTTGGGTTCAGTTAGCCCAGCTGGTGTGGGCTAAAAGTTTTGGTTTTTGTGCAAAGGAGCAGAGCCCATTTTAAGATACAACCCACAAAAGAAAATGACACTTGATTCTAAGAGTAAGCCCAAAAGGTTGCTTTTTGAAGTTGTAAAGCCCAACTGAATAGGTGTATTTCAGCCCAAAAGATGTGGGCTCGTTTTTGTGCAGATGCCCCAACAAACTCTCACTGATATGGGTTTGGTCTTAAGGGTTCAAATTTTTGTATGATGGGGCTTAGTCCGTTTAGTCCTTACAGCTCAGCCTTATGTGGGCCAAGGTTTATTTTGTGCAAGAGATTGGCAAGTCTCATGCACCGGGCCGATGCACAGCTTATTTTTGTGCAAGTAGACCGCAAATGACAAGACAAGTTTGCACACAAAGACACTTTGCAAATGAGTACAACAAAGAGAAAACTAAAGACAATGATGCAATGTGTTTTCAAAATACACACAAGACAATTTCTAAGTGCAACAAGAAGACACGTGGCGCAAGCTCACAAGAATAACAGACTTTTCAAAGAACTAAGCTATTACTGTAAGTGCTCTATTGTTTGGAAACTACACAGCACAGTCAATTAGCTTGAATTATACTACAGATTGTAGCCAATGATGCTAACACAGTCATTCAACTTGAGGTTATGCTCGTGGCTTGGCTCATTGCACCACCACAGATTCACTGTGTCTTTCACTGTGCTCAACAGGTCACGCAGGTGCGAGATGTCTCACACGGGGTCTCAAGCATGCAAACTTGGAAACCTCGGTTGTGGTTCAAACTCACACTCAGGGGCTGAGGTTGAGCACAACAGGGTTTCACACAAGGCACAGGGCTGGGCTCAGGGTTATTCTTAGCAAATTCAAAAAGTGACTCAGGGTTTGTTGGGGCCTCTGGTTTGGCTAACCTTAGTGTTCACAGAGTATGCCAAGTTGCATTCTTACAAGCACGCTAGACACAGAGTCGCAATGCGTACGACAATGGCTCAAAGGGGATTATAGCATGTGCCTTGTAAAGGCCAAGACTTCACAAAGACAACTCTGGCTCGATCACAAACAACTCATACTCAACTCGCAGCCTTCAAAATGGAGTTGGTCCTAGGGCTGATGCAAGGTAAGGTTTAACCGCACGTAACATACAATGTGGCATACAAGTACAAAGGCTAAAGCCAAGGCAAGGCATCCATGGGGTCCAGTGGAGTTAAGCTCAGGCTTTGGCTCAACAGGTCATTGTGCTCTTATCGCAGATTTATATGTGCACACCCTAGATATTGCATAGTATCTAGCCTATCGTAGAACTAATCTTGGTATCCAACACGGAGTTGGCAACTAACAAGCATGCAAATGTGGTTGTACTTGCAATACGTATCATGCAGGTATAGAGTGTAACAAAATTTTAGAACGACTAACCTGGGCTTAGCCACAATGGCTGTGGTTGTTCGTTCCCCGCCTTTCCCCGGGTTGGCAAATTTTAACAGCCTTGCACAACAAAGAGCAGAAAGACAAGCTAGGTACTCGTTTACTCAGAAAGAAATATCAGCTTCTCAAAAGTGTGCAAAGCTACATAGAATGGAATGAATACATGGGAGCAAGTTGTTAAGCTCAATTGACTGACCGGGACCAAGAATTTCGCTAACACTAAGCTACAAGGCAATGATGCTTATAACTTAGATCAAAAAGCAAGATGCAAATGAGATGCTTTAAATTGTGAAAGCTACAAAAATATGGGTTATGAGAATTCAGATGGACTACACAAAGATAACCAAGTTACTCTAATTCAGATGGAGTATGGGTAATAATGCAAGTGATTAAAAATAAAAGTTGAAGCTAAGTTAAGCAAAAATGCAATGGTATAATAAACAATATGGAAATGATGATGCAGAGAAAGTAAAAATTGACAGCTAAATGCAAGTGATTAAAACAAATTACAAGTTACGAGAGAACACAAGATGCAAGGGTGCAAAGAAAAGATGCAAGAAAAAGAAAAAGAAAACTTTAGCTAAGTTATACCAATACAGATTAAAAACAAGTAATTTTAAGGTGAGTATGTATGGGATACCGGAACTCAAGAAAAGAAAGCAATGGATTGACTCAGCACACGCCAAGTCCCCGGCAACGGCGCCAAAAACTTGGTAGGCCTTTAAAGATGTTTCTATTTAGCCTACAATTTATACCGCAAGTGCACGGCGTCTATCGAAGACGCGGCAAGTACGGGTCGATCCCACAAGGACTTGTGGTGCTGTGTGTGATCTAAGGCTTGCTACTTACTGATTTCAGGTGATATGTAACACAAATTTGTTGGTTTAATGTGTCGAAGCGACTGAGGTTGAGCTGAAGTGACTCTAAACTAAAGCTGCAAATAACAGTGACAATTTGGAGAATGCTAGGGAAGTTGCTTCCACCCTTTGACCCTAAGCTAAGGTAATTCAGTTCATGTTATGTTCTTACACCTTCCTAAGGAAGATTTTAAAGAATAATGTGTCACTAATCTTACTAATTCCCTCTAGTATAGAGTGTCTTATTACAGTACACTCTATCACAGGTTCCTTAGTTAATTACTAAGCATCACTCATACCTTGTTAAGCACATAACACCTTCCTTGGCAGTTAATGGAGAGTTGATTCACTTTTTATTCTAATTCTCTCCTAGTATTGGCTGTCTTCTTATAGTACATCCAATCACAAGAGAATTAGATTAATTAGTTAACTACACTCCTATTTCTATTAAGCACAATAAGAACAGCAACATCAAACTGATTTACTCAACATAAAATCTAGGGTTTCAACAACACCTAGCAATTGAACTTAGAACATGACAATTAAAACACAAAATAAAACTAAGTTGCTGCCCAGCTAGCCTGTGCATGACGCTCAAACACACACACAGCCTTCTATTTATACATGCACGTAAATTCCAAAACCCTAATTCTTTAAAAATAGAAATTAATTGAAAATCACTCTCACCCATACTCGATTCGCGTCTCCTCCGTCAAATCTTCTTTTAACTGATGGTTTCCCTCAATTGATTTGATGTAAGAGCAAACCCTAGCTCTAATTATCTTTAATATAGCCTCTAGGGTTAAGAGAAAGGCTAGATGAAAGATAACTCGAACTAGGTGCGGCGAAGATGGTTGTGGTGGTACTTGTTGGTGTCGAGGAAGGAGAGATGGAGGTGGAAGAGGTATGGTGATGGCTCTGCTCAGAGTTTGGTGTCGGGTGATGAGGGAATGGGTTTTGCAGAGGTGAAGAGGGAAGAAGAAAGAGAAGAAGAAAGAAAGAATGGGGTGTAGTCGATAGGGTATAGGGTTAGGGAAATTGGTGTTGAGCGGATGCATCGATCGATGATGGGAAGGCTAGAAATGAGCGTTGGATTTAGTGGAGAAGATCTCGAACGGCTGAGGATGATGTGGAGTGATCTCGGTGTTGCACGGAGCAACGAACTTCGATGCGAGTGGGGGCGACTGTTGGATGTAGAAGATAGAAATCTCGACGGCTTGGAGTGGACGGGGCTCGGATCCGGTCGCGGGTCGGGTCTAGCTCAAGCCCATGTCTTGAGATGAGTTGCTACTTGTTGGGTTGCAATCTGCGCGCGGCTTTGGCTTTGGCTTTCTGCTCCATAGACACTTGTCTCCAATTCTTCTCGCTTCTTTTGGCTCTCGATTCTCTTCGAGCTTTATTTATTACCTAAAAACACAAAATTAATTAATACAAATATTTATTCTTGAAAACAAAGAAAACACAATAACTGGGATAATATCTGATTTCTAAGCGCAAAAGATGAGTAAAATGCCAATAAAAAGGTGTATAAATATGCACTATTTGGCACTCATCAGAGTTTCCTCTGTTTTACGACAATTCTCAGGCCGAGTTCAAGCCATTACTTCTTTCCTGTAACAAGCCTAACATTCATCTAAAGTTTCATTCATTTTCTTCATCTCCTTGTGCAAGAAAGAACAAGTTTCAAAGATCTTCACATACTTTCCTATTTCATCGCGATTTCATCCATCAAACACAAGACTTCGATCAAACTGCGAAAACCCGTCTCGTAATCCAACTATGTTAAATAGAATCGGCAGCAACAATTCCTTCTCGATCTCGGTCCGTTAACAACATCAAACTCTTCCCCGTATTTTCAACTCTTCAATTGCAAAAGAGATTCAAACATGAACTCGTGGTACTTCTCTCAAGTCTCAAATCGAACCCAACCATCCGCATCCAAGATTCGACAACAGCCTTGTGAACCATTCCAACATCACTAGCACTACCTCATACAACAGTTAAGAAAGACGGCTTTATCACTTTCTCATTCCCAACTCTTCTCAAAGAGAACTCATTACAATCGACAAAGAACATCCATCAATAACCCAAAGGCAACTACTTGATTCAATTTCTCCAACCTAAAAACCCATTCGATTCATCAATTCCATCTTTCGACATCCGTAATCACCAATTCCTCATACCCCGATTTCATTTCGATCCGATTTTCATCTTCCATAATTCAATCATTAGACCATCATCAACCTTATTCTATCAATTGCAGAGACCGAATCACCGTCAATTTCGCTGCTGTCTTCAATTCATCTTCACCACATCACAAACCCTAATTTATTGTTCGTCAGATTCAGCCTTCAATTCACAACAAAACTCAAATTAACCACAAACCCATCTTAGCAAAGTAGCACCACCTTCATTCAAATCCCCTTAAGCAAAGATCACCAGCTTCTCTCTGATTCATCTTCATCCGCTCATCTTTGTCAACACCGAACCACAACTTCAAGACTTCATATAGACCTCTATCTCGCATTTAACTTCTATAGCAAAGCACCAACTTCTTACATTTTTTTAGTTTCATCCCTCGATTTCGAGTTTCATCCCTAAGTTTCATTAGCAAGCACAGACATGTCGTTTTAACTCGATTTGGTGAGGTGAATGAATAAAATGAGAGAAAAACATATCTCTCGATTAGTAGGGTTAAGAGTTAGGGATGGATGGGTACACCCTCAGGATAAGATCCACCCTGCATCGGGTGCCCCGAGTAACTTTATCAATGCCTTTAACATTTCCTCTTTTAAAACAAAACTGGCTACCCCTTAACATGTGGCTGGGCTCCTAATAGTATTCTCCCATGAAATGATAATTTTGTCCTTTCTGCTCAAATTGGATAATTTCTTCTTCTTTTCCTCCGTGCGACTCCATAGTAGCTATAAAACTTAAAACAAGCGTAAAATACATAATTTACAAGAAAAATAGCAAATAAAGCATAAACAATAGATAGTAAATAGGATGTATTCTACACCCTATCAAATTCCCCCACACTTAGACTTTGCTAGTCCTCAAGCAAATCAAACTAAAACTTACAACTTCAAAGCGTTCCAGCGTCCAAGCATCCAAAGAGTTATGAGGACATAGAATTTCTGCATGCTAGTAATAAGAAGTTAGAAATACTAAAGAACATATTCTCATTCTTAAATGTTGAGTGAGAAATAACCACACCATAATGAGAGAATGCGTGTTTGAGAAACGATCAATAAGCATTTCGCCTCGACTTCTGCCTCACCAAAAAGGATTTTATGATAATTGCACTCAAAAAGACGGCTTTTTTATGGGTCTCACATGTGTGCAGGTAAGAATGAAGAGAGAAATCCTACACACGTTGAATGGTGGGAAGGACAACTTCCGATATTTAAAAAAAAAACCACATCTTTTAACATTTTGAAAAACCATTTTTCTGACGATCTCTAAGAAAGGAAATCAACCACTATTATCGATGATGAGATTACTTACTCACCTTCACATCCGATCGCTAATGATGATAACACCACTCTCACGGCATCCAATAGAAACGTCTTCCGATCCTCGTCTTGATCTTCTTGGTCTTCGTCTTCGGCTTCAACTATTGGTGATAAACTCTCGAATTTCATAAATCCTTAACAATTTGTAACTCTTTTTACCTTAAATCCTTGTCGCTTGAAACTTCCTTATAGATTTTCCTTCCCCACGGCTTATTAAATAAAAAAAAAAAACAAATATTTCTCTTTTTTTTTTTTTTTTATCTTTTCTTTTTTTTTTTTTTTTTTTTTTTTTTTTGAATGTTTAAACAAGAGAAATAAAACAAACCGTGGCCGTGGGAGAAGTATTTTACCGCTTGATTCTTCACAACTTGTATCATCTCGAAATCATAAACTTCAACAATTCTCACCTTTTGATTTTCTTTGCTCTTGTGAATAAGTCTTTATACTTGGATATAGAATTACCTCATTGTATTGTAAGTCCTCAACAAATATGTAAAAATCTGCTCTTTGTATGTTGCTTTACTTGAATATGAAATTTGCTCTTTTTCTCGTTCTGTTGCTTATAAACCTTGAACGTGTTCAACTTTCCTTGTAAAATTTGATGTCGCTCCTTGTTGATGATGATGGTGTTTCTATGGATCCGTTGTTGTCGCGAGAGAGAATGGTGCTAACTGCAAATCGAACTACAAGAAGGAGGCTTTCATCTATAGACGTCACCCTCATGATTGACAAAATTAGCACTCAAGAGATCAAAGAGTAGTGCTTCTATTGGTGGGAGGTTGGGTAGCTCACCATTCTACCCGGAATTAACGTACGGTGACACACACTCAAAAGAAAGCTCTTTAGTTAGATGGAAAAATTTCTGGTCGGTGCCTCACATGATATAAATACGGGTAGTCTCCACTAATGATTGATCAACAACTCTAATAATGCATTTCTCCATGCACCAAATTTGCATCACCGGCATGATTAAATCCATTATTTAACACTCTAACAAGCAAGAAATCCGAATGTAGTTCTCTAACACTTCCAAGTTCAGTTATGTCGGTCAGAATTCTCTATGTAAACATACCTAGAAGTATGCTAGTGACTCTAAAATCTCTAAAAGTTGAAGGTTTTATGTAAAAAAATTTTGTTTAATTTGTTTAATTTTTTAATTTTTTTTAAAAATACATGCTTAACCACTCCCCCACACTTAAACCTTACATTGTCCTCAATGTAATTGAATCGTCCTAGTAAAGTCAAGGTGGCAAATTTTAACATGATATGGAACAAGAAAAAGAAATAACAAAAAGCAAAAGGATAAGAAATACAAAACCTATGGGTTGCCTCCCATTAAGCGCTTGTTTTAAAGTAGACGGCCCGACTTAGCTCTTGCTGCACATTACTCCTCCAGAGGGAGTGAATCTCCAAATAGAAGTTCATCCAAATTCACATAAGCGATGTTCTCATAGTATGGTTTCAATCTATGGCCGTTGACCTTGGAAACCGAATTGTCTCTAAGACTAGTAATTTCAACTGCACCATGAGGAAAAACATTAGTAACAACATATGGTCCAATCCAACGGGACCTTAACTTTCCAGGAAATAGTTTAAGACGAGAATGATATAAAAGGACTTTTTGTCCCACGATGAAGCTTTTACGAGAAATCATCTTATCATGAAAAAGCTTGGTCTTTTCCTTGTAAATACGGGCATTCTCGTAAGCATCATTACGTATCTCCTCTAGCTCATTTAGTTGTAACTTCCTTTGTTCCCCGCTTCATCATACTCCATGTTGAATTTCTTTATCGCCCAATAAGCCTTATGTTCAAGTTCAACCGGAAGATGACAAGCCTTGCCATAAACCAACCGATATGGAGACATACCAATTGGTGTCTTATACGCCCAAAGTGCATCATTGAGCTTAAATCTCCAATCTTTCCTTGTGGTATTCACCGTTTTCTCAAGAATGGACTTGATCTCACGATTTGAAATTTCCGCTTGTCCACTAGTTTGTGGATGGTAAGGCGTACCAATTTTGTGTGTTATGTTGTACTTCTTGAGGAGAGCGTGGAAAGCCTTCTTGAAATGTGAGCCTCCATCACTTATCACCACTCTTGGTGTACCATGCTTATTGAATATGTTTTCTCTTACAAAATCACAAACAACTTGAGAGTCATTAGTTTTGGTGGCTCTAGCTTCCACCCATTTCGAAACATAATCTATGGCAAGAAGTATATAAAAGTTTCCATTCGAATTGACAAAAGGGCCCATAAAATCGATACCCCACACATCAAAAATCTCAACGGCGAGAATTGGTGTGAGTGGCATTTGATTTCGATCACCTAGATTGCCCGTTCGTTGACATCTATCACACGATTTACAAAAAACATATGAATCCTCAAACAAGGTGGGCCAATAAAATCCACTCTCGAGAACTTTGAGAGCGGTGCGTTTAGAACCAAAATGGCCACCACAAGCAAAAGTGTGGCAAAAGGAGAGAATGGATTGAAATTCGGAATTAGGCACGCACCTTCGCATTATTTGATCAACGCCATATTTCCATAAGTATGGTTCATCCCACACATATTGCTTAGCTATCTTCTTAAGTTTCATCTTTTGGAAGTTAGACATTGTACTAGGTACCTTTCTTGTCACCAAGTAATTCACTATATCCGCGTACCAAGGTGTTGATTCTTCCATGGAGAAAAGTTGTTCGTCCGGAAAGCGGTCTTGTAATGGAAGTTCTTCTTGAGACATAACAAGTCTACTAAGATGATCCGCAACGGTATTCTCCACACCCCTCTTGTCTCAAATTTCTATGTCGAACTCTTGTAGCAATAGGATCCACCGGATTAGTCTTGGCTTAGCTTCTTTCTTGTTTATTAAGTGTCGAAGTGCGGCATGATCGGAATACACAATAACCTCTATACCCACCAAGTATGATCGAAATTTTTCCAATGCAAAAACTATAGCCAATAACTCCTTCTCCGTGGTAGAATAGTTGATTTGTGCATCATTAAGGGTCCTAGATGCATAATAGATAACATGGGACAACTTGTCCACTCTTTGACCCAAAACGGCTCCAACCGCATAATCACTAGCATCACACATTAATCCAAATGGAAGATTCCAATCCGGTGACTTGATAATTGGCGCACTTGTCAACATTTCCTTCAATTTGTCAAAAGCATCCTTGCATTCCTTGTTGAAGTCAAAAGGTACCTCCTTTTGTAATAACTTGCACATCGGCATGGAGATTTTGGAGAAATCCTTGATAAACCGCCTATAGAAACCTGCATGGCCAAGAAAAGAACGGATTTCCCTCACCGAAGTGGGATATTATAAGTTTCTTATTAAATCTATCTTTGACTTGTCCACTTCGAGCCCTCGAGAGGACACAATGTGACCAAGTACTATGCCGTGGTTTACCATAAAGTGACATTTCTCCCAATTGAGGACAAGGTTTGTGTCTATGTATCGTTTAAGAACTAGTTCAAGGTTGTTTAAACAACCATCAAAAGAATTGCCATACACACTAAAGTCATCCATAAATACCTCGATGATGCGCTCCACATAATCAGAGAATATACTTACCATGCATCTTTGAAAATTAGCCGGCGCATTGCAAAGGCCAAACGGCATCCGTCTATACGCAAACGTTCCAAACGGACAAGTAAAAGTGGTCTTCTCTTGGTCCTCCGGTGCAATAAAAATTTGATTGTATCCCGAATAACCATCCAAGAAACAATAATAAGAATGCCCCGCTAACCGCTCCAACATTTGATCAATGAAAGGTAAAGGAAAGTGATCCTTTCGGGTTGCGGAATTAATTAAGCTTTCTATAGTCAATGCACACTCTCCAACCGGTTTGAACTCTTGTAGGAACAAGTTCATCGTCTTGATTTCGAACAACCGTGACTCCGGACTTCTTTGGTACCACTTGTACCGGACTAACCCACTTGCTATCGGAAATTGGGTAGATTACCCCCACACTTAGCAATTTAAGTATCTCTTTCTTCACAACCTCCATCATGGGAGGATTAAGCCTACGTTGAGCATCACGTACCGGCCTCACGTTCTCTTCCATTAGAATACTATGTATGCACATGGATGGAATAATGCCTTTGATGTCCGCAATTGTCCACCCAATAGCCATTTTGTGCTCTCTCAAGACTCTAAGCAAACGGTCTTCTTGTACCGGTGTGAGGTTCTTTGCAATAATCACCGGAAGCTCATCTCCATCTCCCAAGAAAGCATACTTCAAATGGTCCTGAAGTGGCTTCAATTCTAGCTTAGGCGCCTTCACAATAGATGGTACAAGTATTTCATCATTCACGGGTAAAGAAATATATGAAACATTACCCTTTTTAGCTTCTTGCAATGTCGCCAAGGCACCACACATCTCCACCAATTCCTTGGAGATTTCAACATCCAAGTTAGACAAGCCGTGGATGTCCAATTCAATGCTCTTTTGCAACACCACATCAAGTTCATCCTCTTGATTCAATTCCACCATTTGTTGTGCTAATGAATCAACCACATCAATGGAATAAACGGAATGCACATCACTTGGGTAGCGCATGGCTTCAAATATGTTAAAGTGTATTATCTTCTTGTCGAATTCCATAGTAAGTGTACCCTTATCAACATCAATCTTCGTCTTTGCGGTCTTCATAAATGGCCTCCCAAGAAGTAAAGAAGTAGATGACCGGTTCTCATTGTTATCCATATCCACCACGAAGAAATCAACCAAAAAATAAGCTCATTTACTTGCACTAGCACGTCTTCTACAAGTCCCTTAGGATATATGTTAGACTTGTTTGCTAATTTGATAATAACTCTTGTCTCTTTCAAAGGTCCAAGATTCAAGGAGTCATATATTTCGGCCGACATCACACTAATGGAAGCTCTCAAATCAAGTAAAGCATGTTCAAACCTTTTCTTACCAATAATAATTGGCACCGTGAAACCACCGGGATCCGTGCACTTTGTAGGCATCTTATTCAATAGCATAGCCGACGCACTCTCGCCAACTTTAGTAATTTCATTATCAAGCAACCTATCCTTCTTTGTGCATAATTCCTTCATGAACTTAGCATACCTTGGCATTGTCTTGATGGCCTCGATGAATGGGATGTTGATTTCAATCTTCTTGAAGATATCCATGAGTGCCTTGTCTTGAGCTTCTTTCTTGGATTTAGCAAAACGACTAGGAAAAGGAGGTGGAGTAGTGAAAGTAGGAACCGATTCCTTGGATTGGTCGATTGATGTTGAATTCTCCTTTTGTGCGGCTTCCTCCTTGTCTTTGAATACCTCTTCACTAACTTCTTCATGATGACTTGGACTCTCCACTTGTCTTCCACTTCTTAAAGTAACCGCATTAATATTCTCTCTTGGATTCACAAATGGTTGTGAAGGAAGTTTTGTGGATGCTTGAGATTTTAATAGGTTCACATCGGTCGCCAATTGTCCCATTTGAGTTTGTAAATCCTTGATGGCCGATTCATTCTTTTGTTGGCTTTGTTGTAACATAAAAGTAAGACCTTGCATGCCTTGCATTAACGCATTTTGCTTGTCATCATTCGAAGAATCACGCTCCTTGACTTGTTGTGGTTGGAAATGTTGTTGAGGTTGGAAGCGTGATTGTTGGAAAACACTTTGTTGCGCATATGGATTAGGAGCCGCCGCTTGCTTGTTTGCATAACTAAAGTTAGGATGATCCTTCCAACCGAGATTGTAAGTATTGGAATATGGATCGTACCTTGGCCTTTGATTTGGATATAAAGCATTTACTTGTTCGGTCTCACCATCCGGAATAATTACCGCGGCCATCATTTGAATCATTATCTCCATGTTACCCATTCTTTGATCAAGATGTGATGATGAATCACTAACTTCATGCACTCGCCTAACCATGGGTTCATCTCTTGTGTAGAATTGTTGCGAGTTTGCAGCCATACTTTCAATCAACTCGGTAGCTTGGGTCACCGTCTTGTTCACTGGTGCACCACCACCCGAGGTGTCAAGAAGAGATCGATCACTTGAGTGGAGTGCTTCATAGAAGTATTAGAGTATCATAACGTCACTGAATTGATGGTGTGGACAGCTTGCCACCAATATCTTGTATCGCTCCCAACATTCATACAATGACTCTCCCACATGTTGCTTCAACCCACAAATCTCCTTGCGAATTTGAGTAGCTTTGGATGCGGGAAAATATCTCTCGAAGAAAAGTTTCTTCATCCCATTCCATGTTGTGATACTTCCGGAAGGCAAATAATACAACCATTCCTTAGCATTGCCCGCCAAAGAAAACGGGAAAGCTTTCAACATTGCTCCATCCGCATTAGTCTCCGGTGGAAGCATAACCATAACTATGGTATAGAAGTCCATAAGATGTTTGTTTGGATCTTCATTCACCATGCCATGAAACTTTGGTAACTCTCTAATCAACCCCGGCTTGATCTCGAAGGTTGAGTTAGTTTGGATACACCATTGTTGTGTATCGAGATTGTGAGAAGCTAGGTCCTTGAGTGTACGTTCAGCCATTGTTTCTTCCTCTTTGTCCGAATCTGCGAATTCACTTGATGAAGAAGGAGGAAGTGGAGTGTTAACCGCTCGAATGAAATCCTTTAGTTGAGTGCCGGATCGAAGACGTATTGGACTCGGTCTGCCCTTTTTAAGCATTCACCAAAGGTATAACACCTGAAACAAGATTCTTAAGCGTTTGCACACTCAAATCCGTCCATTCATAACTAGACACTAGTATAACACCCACGCGCGATGCGCCTGCCATTTCCACTTCAAAACAAATCACAATAATTTTTGCTAGAAGGCATATACAACAATTTCCACGACATTTCCTCTTAAGAGTGATGCGAAAGAACTGCAACAAAAAAAATCCTTAAGGATAAGATCACTGTGTACGTGCAACAAATCTCGACTTTGATATTACTTCATGAATCGTGGGCTGCTACAAAGCCTCAAATTATCGAATCTTTTGCTCTCTCGGTATTGCATATATTGGGTTGAAAATTCGCTATAATTTTATTTTTTATTTTTATTTTTGAGGAAAAAAGGATATATTGAAAAGAAAAAGGGGTATTTACAGGGTAGCTGTACAACGGCGATCAAAGAGACCAGCAAAAAAAAAAAAAAAAAAAAAAACAAACCTCAATTACATGCAGATTACATCCTCCCAGTTATGTATAATTTGGTCCATCGTGAAGTCACTGAAGATTTTTGTGTCCGTACTCCACAAGCAGATATTCAAAATCACTGCTTTAACAAGTTCATCTTTAGATTTGCTTCTCCCTCCATGCACCCTATTATTCCTTTCCAGCCATAAAACCCATATAATCGCAAACGGAAGTATCTGCCAGACGATCTTCTTCCGTTTAGAAACTCCACTGATCATCCAGCTTAGAAGCAAAGTTTTGATATCGTTAGAAAGCACCCATGGGATCTGCAGATAACCTAAGAACGTACTCCAAACTGAACTTGCCCAACTGCAATGCAAAAAAAGGTGAGATGCAGATTCCTCTTCCTCATCACAATAAACACATGAAGTAGAGTTGATGGTCATTCCCCTATGATGTAACATAGAACGTTTTGGAACAAAGTCGTGCAGCGCTGCCCAAATCAAAAACAAAACCTTTGGTGGTACTATCTTAGTTTTTATAATTCTCCCATATTCCCAATCTGCCTCTGGCTCCATAAGCTTCGCGTAAAGAGCTTTTGCTGAGCAATCACCTTCATAAGCATATGCCTCACCCGCCACCAGATTCACGTTTCTGAGATCGTTCTTAATCTCCAATAAATCAATGCGTTCTGCCGGGTTTAAGTCTCTTGAGAACAAGAAAGTCCAAGTGTTATGCTTCATACTTGCCACTGAAGCCTCCTTCTGCCTACTAAGTTTATACAGTCTTGGATACTTATCTTTTAGAGCTTTACCTTCAATCCACCAATCATGCCAGAAACGCAACGAAGATCCGCTTTTAACCCGTATAGCAACAGAGTTAAAGAAGTCCTTGTTAGCTTTCAAAATCTCGAACCACATACTTATGCCTATAGATTGATTTTGTCCGACACGGTAATGTAAATTCCTCCGATGCCCTCATCTTTTCACACATTAGATTTCTCCACCATGCATTTGTTTCATTGCAATAGCGTGCATGCCACTTTGCCAGTAACGCTCTATTTATCTTCCTCAAGCTACGAATACCAAGTCCTCCCTTGTTAACTAGTTTGCACGCTGTTAGCCATGCCACCCAGCTCATTTTTCTAACTTGATCATCCTCCCCCCATAAAAATCTTCTCATTATCTTATTCAGCTTCTTCTCCACAGCCACCGGTAAGTAATAAACCGATAAGAAGTATGTCGCTATACTTTCTAAACAACTCTTAATCAAAATCACCCTCCCAGCTTTATTGAGAAACTTTCGTTTCCAAGGTGCCAACTTCTTCTCCATTCTCTGTATTACCACATCCCAAATAGCAACACTCCTCCTATTTGCTCCGATCGGCATGCCTAAATAGATAATGGGTAAAACATCGACACTGTAGCCCAGCTCCAAAGAAAGATCATTAATGACAGCATCAGCTCCTATGCTTGTCATAGAGCTTTTATCTAAATTTAGTTTAAGCCCTGTCAAGACCTGAAACAGTAGAAGAATTATGAGAAGTATTCTAATCTCCTCCATAGAAGCATATAAGAAAATGAGTGTGTCGTCCGCAAACTGAAGATAAGACACTATCGATCCACCATCTACCATCTGAAATCCGCTAAGCTTGTTTTCTTCCACTACACCATTAATCAACATAGATAATACCTCCACAACTAACAGGAATAAAAAAGGGGAAAGCGGATCTCCCTGGCGAATCCCTTTTGAGGGCTTGATTCTGTTTGTAGCTTTCCCATTCACCAATAATGAGAACTGAGCTCCTGTCACGCACCACCCTATCCACTTCAACCACTTTTCACCAAACCCATTCTTTTTCAGGATAGCAAATAAGGAAGGCCAGCTGACATTGTCAAACGCCTTCTCCATATCGATCTTGCAAAGGATACCCGGTTTATTCTGCCTCAAACGACTATCCACACACTCATTTGCTATTAAAATGCCATCCAGAATCTGCTTATTTTTAATAAAAGCACCCTGAGCATTCGACACTAATCCCGGCATAACAATCTTCATTCTTTCCGTAAGCAACTTGGCAATAATTTTGTAAAAGCTACTAATAAGGCTGAGTGGCCGAAAATCCTTCACCGTGGCTGAATCTTCCTTCTTTGGTATGAGTTTTATAAAGGACATGTTAAGCCTCCAATCTAGAGAAACTTTACTCGTGAAACTCATTCACAACCGCAATTACGTCACACTTAAGAAAACTCCAAAGCATGCCTTATAAAATTCAATGTTGTACCCACAAGCCCAGCGCCTTGTTCGCCCCACACTTCTTAATTGTCGTTAAAATCTCCCTTCTTCAAAGTTCCTTTCTAACCAGTTTGCCGCACCCCATCTATTCTCCCGAATCAGTAAATTATCAAAAGAAGGCGTGATTGAGGAAGAAGTCAGTAAACAATTGTTCATAAAAACTATGAAGTTCGTGCTTAATTGTGTCTTGATTGAAAACATCAATGCCCTCAATTTCCGCCTTTGTTATGCGCCGCTTTTCTTTGCATTCACAACCCCGTGAAAGTATTTCGTATTCTTATCACCTTCTTTAAAACCATTCACCTTAGCACGCTGGAAAGCCATTCTAGCCCTTGTAATTTTGATATTATTAAGCTTGAGAAGAAGGTTAGCTCGCTCCTCTCCCTGAGCATCTGTCAAAGCCGCTGTTTCCTCCTCGCAAATTTAAAAATTTAATCTTCTCCCAACTCGTCATCCTCCCTTTTAATATTACCAAACACATCTCTACTCCAAGCCTTGATAAAGAATTTTAGATTTTGCAGCTTTCGAAACAAAACATACCCTGGTGTACATTGAAAATCCATTGTCCTCCACTAATTCTCCACCAACTTTATAAAATCCGGGTGCTTCAGTCAGTGATTATCGATTTTGAAGCTTGCAGCACAACGAAAATCAGGAGTCAAATCCAAAAGTAACGCATTATGATCAGAAATTGTACGTACCAGTGCAGTTTGTGTTGCTCCGCTAAATTTAACATCAAACAAAGTGCACACCAAGAATCTGTCAAGTCTGCACAAGGTTGGATCATCGTGTTTGTTACTCCATGTGAAAGCTCCACCATTAAGCGGCAAATCAATTAACTCCCCGCTCCATAATGAAATTATTCAGAAAGCCATATTCATAATATCCCCTGTGTTTGTTTCTCTCCGCATCACTTCTAACCGCATTCAAGTCTCCCGCAAAACACCACGCCTCGCCTGACCAGTTTCTTATCTCCGCGCGATCTCTCCAAAAGTCTTCCTCTCATTAAAGTCGCAAGGAGAATAAGAATTCGTAACAATGAATTTGAATCCTGTGCTTTTAACCTTAGCAGACAAGAAATTGAATTTAATCCTATTCTCTTGTCTAAGAGCTCCAACCGAGCACTATCCCAAATAGTTAAAAGTCCCCACCTTTCCCGACGCTTCCTTGTGAAGGAATAAACTCACATTCAAAATCCGAGTCGTACCAAAGTTGTCTCACAAACCATCTTGTGAAATTTTGAATCTTCGTCTCCGAACCGAGCATACCATGCATCCGTGAGCAGCAATCATATCCTCAACGCCACTTGTTTATCATAGGCATTTAACCCCCGAGATTCCATGAGATGAGATTTGAACTCATTGCTCAACTCCATTCTCCCCGGGAAGTAACTTCCTCATTATCATCTCCTTTCTCGATCGAACTTGTTATCTCAAACGAGTCACAGCCTATCCCGAATTTTCCTTCCTTCAAAGAATAGCTTTGTATCGATCTCTATACTTAAAAAGTATTTCATCAATCACCTCCTTAGCCTCGGACTTCATCCTTTGTCTTAATGCCTCCCAATCTACAGCACAACTCTACCACCATCTTGGACGTGGAGAATATAACTTCATTAGAATCCACATTTGAATCATGTATATCTCCCAAGTTTATAACAATTTGTCCTCCACCACCCTAAATAATCCAGTTTCTTCCCTTCCCGTAAAGGCAACGCCAAGAAGCCGTACATCGCGCCTCCCTCAAGTTCTCCTCCAACATCACAACCGCATATTGTTAGCTTCGTTGTCTTCAAAGAGCTATTCGACTTACCGGATTATCTTAAATTTTTGGCACATCAACATCTGTACCACCTGCCTTCATGAAACCAATCGCTTCCGCCTCCAACACATCGTCAATGACCTTCACCTTTGCCGATGTGATCTCAATAATGTTGTAGTAAAAGGTTCGTTGAGATTTGTGAAAGCAAAAGATTTTAGACTTATAAAACTTATAAAACTTAAAAACAAACAAAACTTAATATAAAAAGTGATTTCAAGATTTAAAAATAGACCAAGGCTCATTCCACGATTCCTCCTAATTGATTGGTTTATAATGATATTTCAAGAATTATTGTTAAGTGATGCGTGTCGTACCACAACAAATTAATTAATATTTTTCCACCTAATTAACAAGTAATATAGTGTAGTCAAGTTCGTTCCCACGAGGAGAAAGAGATTCTTAGTTGTAAAAATTGTCACAAAAAGGGGGGTGTAAAGCAAAAGAAAGTAAACAAAGCAATTAAAAGATAAAGTTGAAATCAATAAGAGAGACAAGATCAAGGAATCCTTCTTCGTTGCAAAACAATGATTCAAGTTATGTTTTTAATCCACATGTTATTAGTCACGGATTATCACCAACCGTAGGTAAAGCAAATAGATCAAGTGCTAAACCCCTAAATCCTCTTGTATCACCTGGATACTAAGTTCTCGACACCGGATTCTATTTACCAAACCACCTAGTAGTAGATCACTCTAGATGTAATTTAAATAAACGCATTAAGATTTATGAACTTATTAGGTTAATATTAGTAGTTAGACTCTTAGATCAAGGTCTACTTGCTAACGTTGTTTTCACACACAATTGCTCCACTAATCCCTCTCCGCACGGTCTCGTGTTTGCTACTTATGTAAAGAGTCAAGAAACGATTACTTATCCCCTAACTTTCACTAGCTTTAGATTAAATTAACAAATCAATTTAGCGTGCACTCTAAACAATCTATCAATCAACCATGAATGTATGAACATTCCTATTAGTAAAAACAAACGATAATCATGTGAAAACTTCAAGATATAATTGAAAACAAAACTCAAACAATGTTAAGAACTAGGAATTCATCCTCAATCAATAATAAAATTAGCTACTCATGTTAAGGAGTTCACACAAATAATTAAAGGGAGAATTTTTCAAGTTCACACAAATAATTAAAGAGAAGAATTTTGATAAGGCAAGCAAAAACACAAGTGTTGTGTGTGTAGAGAGGTGTGTGTAAAAGATGTATAGAAAAGTAGAGAACTTCTCTATTTATAGGCTTCAATGTTCTCCAAATCTTCCAAGGAATAGAATCCTTTTCCTTAATAACACCACTTTCCCAATTTGAGCCCAATTCCAATTTCAAGTCCAATTCTCCAAAGCCTTCAAATTTTCATCCAATTCCCAACTCTAAGTAGTCACACCCATGAGAAGAATCCACAAAAATTCTGTTTTTAGGGTCGCCCGAAAATCCCGGTATTCACCTAATCCGCCCGAAAAGGCACCGGAAAGTGCCACGGCCATCCGAAAAGTTGTTTGACGGAATATTCCGTCGATTCCGTTCTGATTAACCGCTGACCCAACGGTCTTCTCGTTAGTCAACTAGGTCAAGGCAGATGATGAGTTAGCTTCTAGTCGCCTTCCGATTCAGCTGATTCGGCTTACTATTGAGTTGGATCGAGAATCATCTCGGATCGTTCATCGGACTCACCGAGTCGACTCGCCAGAAAGCAATTTGGACAGAGTTTCCTCTGTTTTACGACAATTCTCATGCCGAGTTCAAGCCATTACTTCTTTCCCCGTAATAAGCCTAACATTCATCTAAAGTTTCATTCATTCTCTTGATCCTTGTGCAAAGAAAGAATGGTTTCAAAGATCTTCACATACTTTCCTATTTCACTGCGATTTCATCCATCAAACACAAGATTTCGATCAAACCGCAGTAAAACCCGTCTCGTAATCCAACTCGTTAAATAGAATCGGCGACAACAATTCCTTCTCGATCTCGGTCCGTTAACAACATCAAACTCTTCCCAAAGATTTTCAACTCTTCAATTGCGAGATTCAAACATGAACTCGTGTACTTATCTCAAGTCTCAAATCGAACCCAACCATCTCGCATCCAAGATTCGACAAAGACCTTGTGAACCATTCCAACATCACTAGCACTACCATGTACAACAAAGAAGACGGCTCTATCACTTTCTCATTCCCAACTCTTCTCAAGAAGCAACTCATTACAATCGACAACAACATCCATCAATAACCCATTGCAACTACTTGATTCAATTTCTCCACCACAAGAAAAACCCATTCGATTCATCAATTCCATCTTTCGACATCACAGAATCACCAATTCCTCATACCCTGATTTCATTTCGATCTGATTTTCATCTTCCATAATTCAATCAGCTGTAGACCATCATCAACCTTATTCTATCAATTGAAGAGACCGAATCACCATCAATTTCGCTGCTGTCTTCAATTCATCTTCACCACATCACAAACCCTAATTTCTTGTTCGCGATTGACCTTCAATTCACAAAGAAAACTCAAATTAACCACAAACCCATCTTAGCAAAAGTAGCACCACCTTCATTCAAATCCCCTTAGCAAAGATCACCAGCTTCTCTCTGATTCATCTTCATCTCGCTCATCTTTGTCAACACTTGAACCACAACTTCAAGACTTCATATAGATCTCTATCTCGATTTAACTTCTATAGCAAAGACCAACTTCTTACATTTTTTAGTTTCATCCCTCATTTTCGCCATCCCTGTTTCATTAGCAGCAGAGATCTTTTTTTTAACTCGATTTCAGGTGAGGTAAATGCATAAAATGAGAGAAAACATATCTCTCGATTAGTAGGGTTAAGAGTTAGAGCTGGATGGGTACACCCTGTGGATAAGATCCACCCCTGCATCGGGTGCCCCGAGTAACTTTATCGATGCCTTTAACATTTCCTCTTTTAAAACAAAACTGGCTACCCCTTAACATGTGGCTAGGCTCCTAATAGTGTTCGCCCATGAAATGATAATTTTGTCCTTTCTGCTCAAATTGGATAATTTCTTCTTCTTTTCCTCCGTGCGACTCCATAGTAGCTATAAAACTTAAAACAAGCGTAAAATACATAATTTACAAGAAAAATAGCAAAGAAAGCATAAACAATAGATAGTAAATAAGATGTATTCTACACCCTATCATTAAGCTCTTTTTCTCGTTAATTCACTATTAATCTATATGGTGTCAAAACATTAAATTGTAATCCCTAAGCATGAATTATCAAAGAATTGATTCTAAGCATAACACATCGAATTGATTCACAACTAATTAAGAAAACCAATTTTATCTTTATGTTGATCCTAGTGAATTAAATAAAATAAATAATTAAAGAAATTATAAAAGAAATTACCAGCCAAGCATGAGTGAATAGTTTCCTCCGTTGCCTCGATCCACTGGGTATTTTTAGGGCTCATCATGTTGAAAACCTCTCAAAGAATTTATTTATGCTCAAAAATGGTTTACAAATGATGAATAAGGGAGAAATAATGAAAAATCGGGTTTGTAACAATTATTTTTGTTACAAACCGAACCGTTAAAGGGAGAACGATAAATAGTAAATCGTCGTTGTCATCAGTAGCGAATACGATCGCTTCCGTGTGCGTCTTATGTTCTTCAAAGAATGAACGATCGCCTCGGTAGTCTTTTGTTCTTCGTGTTCTTCACAAATGCAGAAATGGTGGTTACCCGCCACTTGATTTTCTCGACTTTCCGATGCTCGCAACTCTCCCAATCTCTCTCAGATCCTCTCACCGATATCCCAAAGACCTATTTATAAGCCACATCAACTCCAAATATCTCGAGTAATTGCAACATATTTTTGATTATTCTCCATGCATGATACGGGATATTTTTTACTTTTTTTCACCTCTCGATTTTGATTTTCACACGCTATGAAGTCACAAATCTCCTTATTTATCTTCTCGCACGCTCCAAATGGTGACTCAAATCTTCCAAGCACGTGTAGAACTCCCCGTAATTCACGCAATCCCGTGAATATCTCGTTTCGTTTTGCTCCAACATGAGTTATCTAGCCAAATTTGGGACGATTTAATCGACCCATAACAACCCCGTTAGGCCCAAAGGTAGCTACCCAAACAATCTCACCATTTAGTCTCACCGAAACATGCTTAAATTCTCAACCTTAAATCACAAAGTGAGAACTTGTTTTTCCCGCCACTTCTCAAAATTTGAAATGAAGAAGAAGGTCAGCCCTTATCCAACAGCTGGGGGTGCGAATATCAGTTGGGTGCCCCTTAGTAATTGGGTTACCCCTTATCCAAAGTAGGAGTCCGAATAGCAATGTCCTCCGGGGGTGTTCCGAGCAACTTTTCGAGCCAAATTTTCCAACAATCTTTATTTCCAAAAAATACCTACAAACACACAAAACACCATAATAAGGACAAAAACGAGTACTAACAATACGAAAAATTGAGGACAAACTAGACACACAAATGCGTCTATCAAATACCCCCAAACTTATTATTTGCTAGTCCTCGAGCAAAAATAAAAATAAAATTCTAACTCACTAGGTGGCCCCAGTGACCGAGTTAATCGGGAGGGTTTACCGAGGTGTACCCACAAAACCATTACCTGCACCTAGCTATCTACGCGTAACCTTGGAAGGCACTAAAGAATCTCCTTGGTTGGCATACTTATTGACTACGGGAGGAAGTACCGATGCGAAATTCCAATTGCCGTACACGAGTTTGCACTCAAGCATACTAAAATGCATATAAAGTGACAGAGCTCTACTCAGATAGTTTCTGGACATCATAAACCGGAGTCAACCAATCACATGGATAGATTAAAAAGATGGATGTAGAGAAAAACGTGAATGATGTTGACTAAGGTGAAACTATCCTAATGGATCGAGATACTGGTTCGGACTAATATCAACACACCGGCATATACAAGGGAACCAGAGGTCGATAATCCTAATTCTAGGTCAACTCATTTGGCATATACAAGGGTACCAAAGTGGTCGACTTTATTGTATTTATTCCGGTTGGTCTAGTGGTCCGGTCCTTTTTCTTTTTTTTTTTTTTTTTTGGTATCTCAACTCACTCTATTTCACCCTAGCAATGGTAAAAAAGACAAAGAAAAAGAAGTGATCAGGATTCTTTCGTTGTTTCCATCACGAGGATATGGCGAAACTACCATGTTTTCTTTTTCTAACACCTGAGCTCTGTGCTTTTATGAATAGACTCTTTAGATGTTTCCATCTATTCAGATTGGTTCCTCAACTCCTACAACCAAAATGCTCCTATCCACTTAGATTGGTTAGTGCCATCCTTAATAAACATAAATTTCTATGCTCTGGAGTTTATTTATTGCAACTAAAAACTGACAAGAAGTTTCTTCCCCACCCCAGTGGCGGATGCAGAGTGTAACAAGGGTGCGCAGTTGTGACCCCTTCCCATCGGTCTTCCAAGCCTAATTTTGAAGCCCAAATTTTTTTACAAGCCTAATTTTGCTTTTTTTGCTACCCCTAATGGAATTTTGCTTCCCCTTAGTTGAGATTATAGCTTCGCCGCTGCCCCACCCCCAAACTTAAATCTAACATTGTCCTCAATGTTTGTAATGAAAGAGCAATACCAAAAAGTAAAGTAACATGAGGAATCAGTAAAGAGAGAAGTCGGAAAGATAGTACCTGGGTGAAGAGAGAGAAAATAAAAACTAATATACAACTGCCTCGATGGTCAATCAAGGGTAAACAGGGTCCTCCATAGGGACTTCCTCAACATCACCTGTAGGAAATGGCTCTAAAAAGGGTTTCAATCTCTGACCGTTAACCTTCGAAGAACTACTACCATCCGGTGTCTCAATTTCAACAGCTCCATGAGGAAAGACAGTGCGAACAATAAAAGGACCCGTCCATCGAGAACGTAACTTTCCAGGGAAAAGATGCAAGCGGGTATCATACAGAAAAATTTTTTGACCTGGAGAAAATGACTTCCGTAAAATATTTCTATCATGCACAAGTTTCATTTTGTTCTTATACTCCTTCGCACTATCGTAAGCATCTATACGAATCTCATCCAACTCATTGAGTTGGAGTTTCCTATGGGCTCCTGCCTTGTCAAGTGAAAAATTTAGCTGCTTAACAGCCCAATAAGCTCTATGTTCTAACTCAACTGGTAAATGACATGCCTTGCCATAAACAAGCCGATAAGGCGACATTCCAATAGTATATTAACTCAATCACAACCCTATGGTCATTGGTCTTACACGCAACCGCCTCAATCCACTTAGAGACATAGTCTACAGCGACAAGGATGTATAGGTTACCAAAAGAATTAGGAAATGGACCCATAAAGTCAATACCCCACACATCAAAGACCTCAACAATTAGAATAGGGTTCAAGGGCATCATGTTCCTACAGGAAATGGTTCCTAATTTCTGGCAACATTCACAAGTAACACAGTAACTGTGGGAGTCTTTAAACAACGAAGGCCAATAGAATCCACACTGCAATATCTTAGCAGCAGTCTTCTTAGCACTAAAGTGACCCCATAAGCATGATCATGACAAAAGGAAATAATACCGGACTGGTCACTCTCGGTATACATCTCCTAATAACTGTCCGGACAATACTTAAACAAATAAGGATCATCCCAAAAGAAGTGCTTAACCTCGGCTAAAAACCTAGAACGATCTTGTTTACCCCAATATTGGGGCATTCGACCAGTAACAAGATAGTTCACTATATTATCATACCAAGGCAATTGGGTAACAAAGAACAGCTTGTTCATCATCCCTAACAAGGAGGAGAATCATCGTGGGTATCCACAACAAGCCTAGACAAGTGGTCTGCTACCACATTTTCTCGCACTTTTTGTCTCTAATGTCTAAGGAAAATTCCGTAACAAGAGGATCCATCTAATCAATCTAGGTTTAGTATCCTTCTTGGAAAGAAGATACTTCAAAGCAAAGTGATCGGTGAAGATTATGACCTTAGAACCTAAGAGATAGGGTCTAAACTTGTCTAAGGCAAACACAATGGCTACAGTTCCTTCTCCGTAGTGGTATAGTTCAACCGGGCATCATTCGTAGTTTTGCTAGCATAGTAAATCACATGAAGTAATTTATTTTCTCGCTGACCTAGCACAACACCAATAGCATAATCAAGCATCGCACATGATCTCAAAGGGTAGGTTCCATTGGGTGCCCGGACTATGGGGGGGAGTAAGTAAAGTCTTAAGTTTCTCAAAAGCCTCTAAACAAGCATCATCAAAGACAAACTTAACATCTTTTGCAAGCAAATTGCAAAGAGGTCTAGAAATCAAGCTAAAATCCTTAATGAATCGACGATAAAAACCTGCATGTCCTAAGAATGACCTAATATCTCTTACGGTTTTTGGGACCTGTAAAGTCTTGATTAGGTCAACTTTGGCTTTATCTACCTCTATACCCTTAGAAGATACGATATGCCCTAAAACAATTCCTGATCGAACCATGAAATGACATTTTTTCCAATTAAGCACTAGATTCTTTTCTTTACACCTAGTCAACACTAATGACAAATGATGCAAGCACTCGTTGAAAGACGAACCAAACACTGAAAAATCATCCATAAAGACCTCTAAGAACCGTTTCTACCATATCTCGAAAATATGCTCATCATGCAACGCCGAAAAGTCGCAGGGCGTTACATAGCCCGAAAGGCATGCGTCTATACGCAAAGGTACCAAAGGGACAGTAAAAGTGGTTTTCTCCCGGTCTTCTCGGGGCAATAACGATCCGATTATAGCCGAGTAGCTATCTAAAAGCAAGAATGACTATGTCCAAACTAATCTCTCTAGCATCCGGGTCGATGAAGGAAGGGGAAAGTGGTCCTTCCTAGTGACCTTGTTCAATTTCCTATAGTCAATACAAACACGCCAACCCGTGGTCACTCGGGTTGGGATTAACTCATTATTATCATTCTCGGGACTACAAGAATCTCGGATTTCTTGGGAACAACCTGAACGGGGCTGACCCACTTGCTATCTGAAATAGGGTAGATAATGCCTGCATCTAACAACTTAAGGATCTCGGTTTGAACTACTTCTTTTATATTGGGGTTTAATCGACGTTGCATCTCCCTAGAAGGTTTGGTGTCACTCTCTAAATAGATCTGATGCATACAAACTGTGGGACTTATACCCTTAATGTCTGCTAAGGTCCACCCTAAAGCTTCCTTGTTGTTTTGAAGGACGGTCACTAGCATACTTTCCTGATCACTATCCAAGTCGGAAGCAATAATCACAGGTAAAGTCTCAGAAGGGCCTAAAAACACATAATTCAGGGTATCTGGCAATGGTTTTAGGTCCAACTTAGGAGGCTCTTCTAACGAAGGAACTAGGGTAGACTTAGAAATTGGTAGTGGCTCGAACTTAGGTTTCCATCCATTACTAGTGTCTAACAAAGGGGTTGAATCTAACAAAGCATTCACCTCGTTAATCACATTATCATCATCGAAATCAATCCCAAAGTGAGCTAGGCATTTCTATAATGGATCTTCTAACAAAGTGTTTGGTAATGACTCCTCGACTAATGTCCCTATCATGTTCACCTCTTCTATGTTCGATTCATCTAGTTCAGAGGGTAGCTTACTAACATTAAAAATGTTCAGCTCAATAGTCATATTACCAAAAGACAAGTTCATAATACCATTTCGACAGTTAATGATCGCATTGGATGTAGCTAAAAACGGGCGACCTAAAATTACCTAGATTCTGGTTCTCTGGGTCAGGGACAGGTTGGGTATCTAGGATAACAAAATCCACCGGATAAATGAACTTGTCGACCTCTATGCGAACATCCTCGTTCACACCCCGAGGAATTTTAATGGACCTATCAGCTAACTGGAGTGTCATCTGGGTAGGTTTCATCTCACCAAGTCCTAGCTTAAGGTACACATGGTATGGGAGTAAGTTCACACTGGCTCCTAAGTCAAGCAAAGCTTTCTCAACACGGTATTTACCTATTGTGCAAGAAATAGTAGGGGACCCTGGGTCTTTATACTTAGGAGTAGTGGTATTCTGAATAATAGAACTCACGTGACTAGCTAGAAAGGCTTTCTTTCGGGACACTAAGCTTCGCTTTCGCGTACACATATCCTTAAGAAACTTGGCATAAGTGGGAATCTGCTTAATTGCATCTAATAATGGAAGGTTGATAGTTACCTGCTTAAAAACCTCTAATATATCATTAAAGTTGGACTCCCTCCTAGTTGGAACTAGCTGCTAGGGGAACGGGGCTCTGGGAACAAAGCCTGGTTCAATATGACCCTCATTGGTCTCATTGGAGACTCTATCAGTCTCCTCATTTTCTGTCTCAGAAGGGTGAACTACACAGCATGTTCACTTTCAGGCATGGCGACCTTATTGTCAACTTTCTTTACACTCCTAAGGGTTGTAATAGAATTCACATGATTGTACGATTTCTCACCTTTAGGGTTAGGATCGCATGACTAGGGAACCTTCCATCTTCTCTCTCACTAAGGAACTTAGTTATTTGGCCGACTTGAAGTTCTAATTTAGCAAGAGACTAGGAATTATTCTTAAAATTATGCTTGGTTTCCTCTTGAAAATTAACCCGGCTCTTTACTAACATTTCCCTCTCGTGTTAACATATCCCGGCTCTTTTTAGTATACTAAGAGATTCCTCTAAGCTAGTCATTCTATTCTCGTAAGGGTTCTGAACCGGGTTTGACTCAAGAATTCTTATTATAACCAAAACCTGTGGGAGGCTGAGAATTACTAGACTGACATTGATTCTGGCCCTTAGACCAAGAGAAATTAGGATGGTTTCTCCAACCAGGGTTGTAGGTCTCTGAGTATGGGTCAAACTTCTGACGGTTCTCAAACCTAGCATTGTTATAGACAGCATGAGCTTGCTCTTCACTAACCCGACCTTCCCAAAATGAGTTATCGGGCTCTATTCCACAACTAGAAACTTGAGAGGTTATATTAGGTTCAACAAGGGGCCTATTTTTAGGTCGATTCAATTCCAAAGCTTCTAACCTTCTGATAGACAAAAAGAAACTTAGCATCCGTCCCAAAGCTTGTATCTACCACATTGGTGCTACTTCTATTGACCAAGAGTCTTTTAGGGGTTCAACACAAGACTCCCACCGTTGGGATTTATCAAGCAACAACTCCTAAGAAGGTAAAGTCATCCTCAACACTTTTATTAGTAAACTCACCAAAGACACATAGACTCGACCATGGCTTTGGTCGAATAGTCTAAACCATCATAAATAATCCCTACAAGTTTCATCTTATCAAATCCATGGTGAGGACACTGAGATAGGAGATCATTCAATCTCTCTAAAAACCTATAAAGAGACTCTCCCTCTTGTTGCACACTAGCACTAATTTTCTGCCTAACAGTTGCAGTTTTATGCTTAGGGTAGAATTTCATATAGAAAGCAGCAATAAGTTCCTGCCATGTTTCAATGGATTCGATGGTAGGTTGTTTAGCTGTGTCTTGGCTTTATCTTTTAAGGAAAAGGGGAATATCTTAAGTTTCAAAACTTCATCGAAGGTCTTTTATTCTAACCTGTCCCACAAATTTCCTCAAAGTCCCTAATATGAAAATAAGGGTTCTCATCATCTTTCCCTAAGAATATAGGGATCATCCAAGAATACTAGCTTTTATCTCGAAGTTAGCCGTATTGGCCGGCAATTTGATGCACGAAGCTCGGTTGGTCCTGGGTTGGGAACATGTAATCTTTCAAAGTTGTCATCGCTGGCACAACTGAAGTACTAGGGCCTATGGGTACTTTCCTCACGAAGAGACAGATTCTCAAAACTGAAGTTTCCAAAAACGGAGCTCTCAAAAGAAGAGTCTTCGAGTTCCCCGCCTTCACAAGAAGAACTACTAGGTTCACTAATCAAACGACCTAGAGTGTTTCTTTTCCAAGCTCGTTCTCTAATGACCTCGGGCATACACTAGAAAAACAAAAGAAAAAAAAATCCTAAAAGGAAGGGAAGTTCTATGCAAACACAAACAAGGCTGACTCCACCACAACAAACCTAATGATATCTAGCAAACAAAAATCATGATGGCTCTACTTAGATTGTTTCTATACCAGCTTCTAATCGTTCGAAAGGGAATTCGTTACAATTTAAGCAAACCCTCCGGATCAATCCGAGTCAAAGTAAGTTGAATCAAGGCGAGGGAAGCTCCGTGGAGCTTTGATACCCAAGGCCTCACCGCTATTACAAGGCGGCGCAGTCACGCATTCAACTTCACAGAAACCATCATGAACTTCGAAGTATGCTAAAAGAGTAACCAATATTTTTCGAATGACTTTCCTATTAAGCTCGTTACCCTATCTATCTTGTTCTATTCCAAATTTTAAAGCTTAGGTTCGCGTTAAGTATCGTTTTCCTAAGGCGGGCAAGAAGAGAACGGTGATGAAATCCGAACCCTTATCTTGTATGGCCAGTCCTTGCCCTTTACTAGGAAATTAAAACAGTAGTTTTCAAGTCCTCAGCATATATGCAAATGAAGGAATCCAGTAACTCGCTGACAGGGGATTCGCGAGTGTTTCGACAAACTTACCTCCCGTACCAGACGGGGGATGAATCGTTGTAGTCGACTCGGGCCACGACTCCTATGTCATGTACGAACCCGAGGGGCCGAGGTGATATCGTAATCACCGTCCTTCTCTGCAAACAGTTTAATATTTAATACTACCTTTCCGTAGGGTTTAAAAATAAAAGAATGTCCAAATGTCCAAGTCCAAAGTCCAAAAAGTAAAAGTGCAAAAGAAAAAAAAAATATCCAAAAAAAAAAAAAAAATGGCTCTCTTTTTTTTTTTCCTGTCTTTTTTAAAATAATAAAAAAAATCTTCTTCTTTCGCTCCTTTCGATTTGTCTTGACTCCAAATCTTTAAGTATTCACCAAAAGCTTTGGAAAATTTTTCTTTCGCTCCAAATTCCAAAATCTGTAGTAAAAAGACAAAAACCCAAAAACGTAAAGTAGAACAAATAAATAAAAACCTAAAAAAAAAATCTAAAAACTCTAGCCTAAAGATAAGTCCGCGTCGGCGGCGCCAAAAATTGATGTGATCTCAATAATGTTGTAGTAAAAGGTTCGTTGAGACTTGTGAAAGCAAAAGATTTTAGACTTATAAAACTTAAAAACAAACAAAATTTAATATAAAAAGTGATTTCAAGATTTAAAAATAGACCAAGGCTCCGGATTCCACAATTCCTCCTAATTGATTGGTTTATAATGCTATTTCAAGAATTATTGTTAAGCTCTTTTCTCGTTAATTCACTATTAATCTATATGGTGTCCAAACATTAAATTGTAATCCCTAAGCATGAATTATCAAAGAATTGATTCTAAGCATAACACATCGAATTGATTCACAACTAATTAAGAAAACCAATTTTATCTTTATGTTGATCCTAGTGAATTAAATAAAACAAATAATTAAAAAAATTATAAAAGAAATTACCAATCAAGCATGAGTGAATAGTTTCCTCCGTTGCCTCATCCACGGGTATTTTAGCCGCTCATCATGTTGAAAACCTCTCAAAGAATTTATTTATGCTCAAAAATGGTTTACAAATGATGAATAAGGGAGAAATAATGAAAAATCGGGTTTGTAACAATTATTTTTGTTACAAACCGAACTGTTACAGAGAACGATAAATAGTAAATGTCGTTGTCACTGTAGCGAATACGACTGCTCTGTGTGTGTCTTATGTTCTTCAAAGAATGAACGATCGCCTCTCGGTAGTCTTTTTGTTCTTCGTGTTCTTCACAAACAGCAGTAAATGGTGGTTTCGCCACTTGATTTTCTCGACTTTTCGATGCTCGCAACTCTCCCAATCTCTCCGTATCCTCTCACTGATATCCCAGCACCTATTTATAAGCCACATCAACTCCAAATATCTCAAGTAATTGCAACATACTTTTGATTATTCTCCATGCAAGATACGGGATATTTTTTTCCTTTTTCACCTCTGATTTTGATTTTCACACGCTATGAAGCTGTCAAATCTCCTTATTTATCTTCTGCACGCTCCAAATGGTGACTCAAATCTTCCAAGCACGTGTAGAACTCCCACGTAATTCACGCAATCCCGTGAATATCCGTTTGTTTTGCTCCAACACGAGTTATCTAGCCAAATTTGGACGACGAATCGACTCATAACAACCCCGTTAGACCCAAAGGTAGCTACCCAAACAATCTCACCCCATTTAGTCTCACCGAAACATGCTTAAATTCTCAACCTTAAATCTGTCAAAGCGAGAACTTGTTTTTCCCGCCACTTCTCAAAATTTGAAATGAAGAAGAAGGTCAGCCCTTATCCAACAGCTGGGGGTGCGAATATCAGTTGGGTGCCCCTTAGTAATTGGGTTACCCCTTATCCAAAGTAGCACCAAATTGTGTTCCAACAGCACCTTCTTGATTTCCTTCATTAAAACAGCCCAATAGTAGCACCTCTCACCACACGGAACACAAATGGCATAGGATTTGTCTTCATCCCCTCTTCTGACTCTCGATATCCTCAGATACCTTCCTGCTTCATTCTCTCTTGTCTCGCAAAGAAATGCAGATTCACCTTCTCGCTTAGACCACCTTATTTTCTGACAGTTCACTCCCATCGCTTCTTCCATTACCTCCACCAGCCAGTTTGCCATCTCTGCAGAAAAATAAATCCAAGATTGAAATCCCCTGCTCTTTCTCTCCTCCAATCTAACACCTTCGAGATTTCCTTGAGTTTCCATGGAAACCATGAAAACTTTCCTATCTAGGTAGAGCGGCTTTTTCGCTCTTTCTGTCTCCATAGGAATTCTTATGCATTCGCTATAATTTATACTCACGTTTTGTGCAATGCTCCTCCCATCCCCTTCCTAACCAAATTAAACTTTGCATTGAATTTTTTTTTTTTTTTTTTTTTGTGGACAATTGTGCATTTTTTTAACATGGTATGGCTACAGATATGTGAAAAATACAAAGAAGAAATAATATAAGTTTGCCTTAGTAAGGTGGGAACATCCAACATTGCCATGGGTTTACGATGACTACATGTTCGATTCAATTGTCCTATGGGAAAAATTTAGTGGCGTTTTGGGATTAACATGGGGAATAATTAAATGGGATTTAGGATTTAGTGAGGAAAAAATTACTTGTGAAAATTTCTGCTGCCTCCTAAATTGGACTACTAATGCTCAAAACGACCCACTTCTAAAATTTGGGTGCGTTCATCTATCTATGAACGCTGGCGGTTGTCAAAATTTTATACATGGTGTGAGCCACATGTTTGAGAAGCATTGTTTACACATATCCACCGTAAACTCTTATCTTTCTATATCTTTAACACAAAGTGGTCAACACCACCACCACCTACCTTTACAATCTCACCGCCTCTCCCTCATTCTTTCTTTACCCCTACCGCCTACCACCATGAACAGTTGCTAGTTTTCAGTTATTTTTTCTTTTTCCAATTGGAGTTTATTTATCTTTTAAACTCACTTAAGAGCAATTCCTATGGCAATGTTCAAATGCATTTGTTTGTTGAGCCACGTGGATGGTCAAACAAGATTCTCCACTATGGAAAACCAAAATGAGCGACCGGCCAAGAACGCGCGACATATATAATGACGCGGGCGATTGCCAGCCAAGCGCTGGAGTTGTGGCTGACGACGCAAGCGACAGCGCCCTGAACGCCAGCGTTTGCCGCCAACGGCAACAAAGAAGTTTCCCAACGGCTATCTCCAACGTGGTAGGCCTCGAAAGTGTATGAATTATATGGCCTACGGTGATAACCGCAAGTGCACGGCGCCTATCGGAGACGCGGCAAGTACGGGTCGATCCACGCAGACAAGGGGTGCTTTCAATGATCTAAGGCTTGGCTTTAAACTGAATTCCAAAGTGACAAGGTAACAACAGAGTGTAACATAGATGTTTTGGTTGCCAAACGGCCGATTGTTGAAGTGAACCTAAGCTAAAGTATAAAAACAGTAGATAAAAGGGTGCTACTAGGGCTGCAATTCCACCACTAACCTACACCGTGTCTTCACTCATGAAACTACTCTTGTTCTTATGATCGCTAAGGGAGAGGTGTCGAGTCCGCCTTATGTCTAAGATGTTTCTCCAACCGATAATTTTAATCACAACTAAGGTGTTTATCCTAAGTATTAACCGTCGACTAAAGTACAATTAATCCGTAGATAAACATTAATCTAATTGAGCTTGGGTTGTAGCATCAACAACACAGGGTCTTAACTACAAGTGCATCCATGGCGTTGGTATGCACTTTGTGAGAGCAATGTGTTGATCTCGCTCGTATTAAGTCTATCTTAATACTAATTAACCACTCAAGAAGAATACATGAACTATGAAGAACACGGTGATAAGCTAGGGTTTCATCTCAAACCCTAGCACTTTGAATTAAAACATAATCAAGCAACAAGAACACAATTTAAACCGAATTAAAGCTAATGACTGCACTGGCTAATCCAGGTGTAGTTTCTACATCCATAGAACACTCCTATTTATACATACAAAGTTTCCCCCCAAAATACCTAACCCTAATTCAATTAAAATAAAAATTAAATGCAAATACATCAAACCCATACTCTGAATCCGCGTTCTCTTCTGTCTAATCGCCTCAGAGACGCCATGCATGGTTGTTGAGAAACCCTAGCTTTAGTTATCTCTTATATAGCCTTTAGGATTATGAGAGAGACTCTGCAAGAGACAACTAGAACTAGGGGCTGCGGTAGGTGGTCGCTTTCCCGATGGAGTTGTTGGTGAGATAGGGTGATGGTGAAGGTGGTCGTGGATGGGGGAAGGGGAAGGAGAGGAGCAGAGCTCTCTGCAACTGATGGAGACGGGAGAGAAGAGAAGAAAGAGAGAGTGAAAGAAGAGAATGAGGTGGTCGATTAGGGTATAGGGAGTTGGGTCTTCGTTGTGAGGCAGGCACAGCAACGGACGATGGGACGGGCCGAGCGAGCGTTGGATGAGGCGGCTACGATCTGAACGGCTTAGGATGAACTGGGGCGATTTGGTGTCGAGCGGAAGCATCGAGTAATGATATGCAAGGCTGAGCGACCGTAGGATGAGGGAGAAAGAAATCTCAACGTCTCAGACGAGACGGGCTCGGATCCGGGTCACGGGTCGGGTCTAGCTCAAGCCCATGTCTTGTAGATGAGTTGCTACTTGTTGGGTTGCAACCGTTGCGCGCGCGGCTTCGCTTCGCTCCTTGGGCACTTGACTCCAATTCTTCGCTCTTTTGGCTCCTCGATTCTCCGAGCTTTGTTTATTGCCTAAAAACACAAAATTAATTAATACAAATATTTATTCTTGAAAACAAGGAAAACACGTAACTGGGATAATATCTCGATTTCTAAGCGCAAAAGATGAGTAAAATGCCAATAAAAAGGTGTATAAATATGCACTATTTGGCACTCATCAAATACCCCCAAACCTCGAATTTTACTTGTCCTCAAGTGAAACAGTAAATTAGAAATCCTAACTATACCCCGTCGCAGTCTCTCGAATGCATTTAGCGTATGCACTAAGCCTTTAAACCCCTAGGTGTCCCTAGTGGACGAGTTATAGTCTCGTGAGGGTTTACCAGAGGTGTACCCACAAAACCTTCTCCAACTTCGAGTGTAAAAGAGTCTCAAGCCTCCTAGAAGCTATGAGGACATAGAGTTTCTGCGTGCTAGTAACGAAGTTAGAACTACCAAAGAACGCATTCTCATCCTTAAGTGCCGAGCGAGAAGTAACCATACCATATGAAAGAATTCGGATTCGATTGTGATCATAAGCCTCGACTTCTGCCTCACCATTAGGGTTTTATGATAATTGCACTCAAAAAGATCGCTTTTTTAGTCTCTCATGTGTGCAGCGGGGAGTAAAGAGAGAAATCCCGCACACGTTGTAGGTAAGAAGGATAACCTTCCGAAATAAAATCTGGAGACTCCACAGAAGTGTGGACAAAAAGAATCTTCTTCTGATGATCTCTAAGAAAGGAAATCAACCATTAGCAAGGGGTGGGAGTACTCACTACCTTTTCACCCGATCGGCAATTAACATCAATCTCTCATAAGAACCATAGAAACGTCTTCAATCTTCGGTCTTCGGTCTTCAAATGTTGATGACGAACTTCTAAACTTCACAAAAACTTGACAATTTTTAACTTTTCTACTCAAATTCCTTGTTGTTTGGATTTTTCTTTTTAAATTCTTCTTTACCATGGTGGTAGCAAAAATAAACTACAATATTTTTTGATTTTTAATTTTTTTTTTTTTTTTTTTTTTTTTTTGAGATTACAATAAGTGAAAATAAAAATACAAATAATGAAACAACTAACTCCATGGACAAAGAACTTTATCACTCAATTTTTCCACAACTTGTATTGTCTTGATTTTATAAATTTTATTAATTCTCATCCTATTTTCTTTTCTTTGTTGCACATAAACCTTGGACTATCTCAACTTTTCTTTCAATATTCGATTCTCGTCTCCATTAGGTTCGACGATGATGTGTTTCTATGGGTCTGCCGATTGAGAGAGAGAATGATGCTAACTACAAATCGGTATTTAGAAGGAGTTTTCATCTTTAGACGTCACCCTCATGATTGACAAAAACTAGCACTCAAGAGATCAAAAGTAGTGCTGAAATTGGTGCGAAGTTGGGTAGCTCACCATTCCTACCCTAATTGATGTACGGTGACACACACTCTAATGACTTTTCTAGAAAGTTGCAAAAATTTGAAGGTTGGTGCCTCACTTGATGTAAAATGGGTAGTCTCCACTATGGTTGATCACAATTCTACTACCGAATATCTAAACAAAGACCTAATTCGCCCTCCAGGTATGGTTAAATCCAACTTTAACGCTCTAATCAACTAAGGAACCCGATTGTGTTCTCGGCACTTCTAACTTTTGTTATTTCGGTCGATTCTCTATGTAAACATAGCTAGAAGCATCTCTGGTGACTCTAAAATCTCTAAGAGTTGGAGGTTTTTACAAAAAGAGTTTTTGAATTTTTTTTTTTTTTTTAAATAAAAGGTAAAATAAAAGACTAAAAACTCTAAATGCAAATGCACCCCCAAACCTAAATCAAACATTGTCCTCAATGTGTCAACAGATAGGAAAATTTTAAACAAATCACATACCATGAGAACTATCTTTGATAAGAGAAAAGGGAAGAAATTACCGGATGTCGGCAGGAGCACGGTTAGAGCTTCACTAGTCAAGGCTAGAATCCAACATTCTCAGCGGAGATCATATCGGATTAGCACAATATATGTACAAGAAGACTCAACCGTTTCAAGAAAAGAAAAATTTAACAAGTCCTACTGGATTATATACAATGAAAATTCACCATAAACTAACAGTCTAAAGAGTTGAGGATCAACCCAAAAGACAATATGTACAAACATCCATGACTTTACACAAATATAATATGAGAGTGCAAGTAAGACCAGTAGACGTGAATGAGCTTCCCCAAACCTAAACTTGTGAACAGTGTGTTTGTGAGAACAAAATCTTGCAATTTTAAAGGTACATCATGCAAAAGGTCTAACTCAAAATGAGTTTTGCTAATTACAGTGCACATACACATTCCAACCGTGGCTCCTTAAGAGTGTTATACTTTGATGCAAAATAGTCCAAGAGGACTTGGGAAGCACAAAGTTCTAGGCCTAAGTTAGGCATTTTTAGAAAAGTTGGTTTTGCAATTTTGTGACAAACTACACCTAGGTTGGGTGAAGGAGTTTCAATTTGTGACTCAGGAGAGAGGTTAGGTACATCTAGGTTGTTTTCATTTTTAAAATCATTTGTACCATCACACACTTTCCTAAAGTCAAAAGAGGGTAAATCATGTTCACTTTCACAGGACAATTGCACAGGTTCCACATCATCATCACATATATGAATATTAGAAAAAGCATCATTCATAGGGTTCACGTAAGAGACGTCTAACGTCTCGAACCTAAAGATTCTACTACATTTTCAAAATACACATGCTCTTCATATTCATCATCATCATCATAGCAAGAATTCATTTCTCCATTCAAAATTGTAGTATTTTTAGTGTACTCATCTACCTCTGGATTAGGTTCATATTCAATGTTAGTTGCATAAGTAAGACTAGAAACACTATTTTCAATCCTATCATTTTGTAACTCAATCAGGTTCCTTTGAAGAATCATCTTGAGTTGTTCCATTGAAGGAGAGTCTTCACTAGTGGGTATGCATTCCTCATATGGATATTCATTGTATGGTTGAGCATGAGGTTCACTAGAGAAGGGAAATTCATACATGTTGCTATGTTGATGGTCATGCATTGCATTCATTTCAAGCCTAGCATTTTGCTCCATGAGTGTTTCCATTATTGATTGCAAACTAGGAGTTGGGGGAGTATAAAATTGTTTATCTCCCCACTTTGTGGTGAATGATGCATGTGTGCGGGTTGATTATGGTCCCAATAGTTGCCGCATGGTCACTTCTAGACATTTCGTACATTGATAATCATGGTTTTCCCTAGACCGCCTAAAATCATGCAAAATATAACAAGACTCACAGGTGGTCTAAGCCACCACATAAGGTGAAAGCATGCATTTCATATTGCCTAGGGGGATTAGATTTGACAGATCGCTCATGTGATTGCCTTTCTAAGCCAGATAGTCGAGCTTCTAATTGATCGAGAAGTGATGACTGGGTACGAGGAGAGTGTTCATTCTCAACCGGTGGTGGATGATGCATGTGCTCATAGTGATTAGGGTATGTGAGGTCGGGGCCCCGAGAAGGCGTAAAATTCCCTAAAATCACTATGGTATGTGGGGGTTCATCCTGTGAAGCGTGCCCGTAAGCAAGCTCTCTAAGGGATTTGTTTCCATCCCAGATCTGAGACCAAAATCTGTCATGATTTAGTACTCAAATTGAACTCAAAATTTAGTTTGGTTTATGTGGGCTTAGTTTGGTTTATTGGGTTTCATTTGGTTTTGTTGGGAAAGTTTGGTTTATGTGGGTTTTGGTTTGTTTGGGATTTGTTGTTTGAAGCCTGTGGATTTGTGCACGGCCCAGTTTAGGTTGAGTTGGGCTCGGTTTGGTATAAGCCCAAGTGGTTGTTTTAAACTGACCAAGCCAGTTGTGTGCACGGCCAACGGATGTGGGCTTAGTTTGCTTAAGCCAAAGTGAGCCCGGCTTAGGTAGTCCGGCGGTTGGCCACACCAGTTAGGCCGAAAATGTGTAGCCTGATTGTTGGGATTGAGTTATTAAGCTTAGTTTGTTTGCGGCCGGGGTTGGATTGTGAGTGACCCGGCTCGAGAGGATGTGGGCTTAAGTTAGATTGATGGCCCAGTATGTGGGTCTGGTTTACTCCGAGAGCCTGGGTGTGTGAATGCTTATGAGCCGGTTGTATGCAAGCCCAGTTTAGATGTTGCAAGCCCGGTTATATGTTTTTAGCCTAATGACCCGGATGTTACAATTTACTGGCTTGGTCAGGCCAAGCACAGAATAGGTGCACATTCAGGCAAGGCACAATGCAGCACAAATTTTTGTGCTCAGACAACCCAGAGCAATGAGACAGCCTAGGTTGCTAAGCACAAACTAAGCACAAATAAATTTTCAAATTTAAACACAGCATACAAGGTGCAGGGTAGCTCCACACTTGCTGCTTTAGGGGGCTAGCAAGGTGGTAAATGGCTCACAAGGCTCACAGGGCTCAACAGGCCACAGCAGGGTAGCTAGCAAGCACAGATTCACAATGCTATGTGGATCAGCCTGAGCACCGAGGCACGGGCACGACGGTGGTGGCTCGAGGTGGGGTTTGCAGCCAACTTGGCATGCTGAGTTACAAATCACCCTAATGACTTCGAGGGCTGGGGTTTTGGCACAACTTGGTACACAGGGCGGATTGGTTTGTGCTCAAACTCGTAGCTCGTGGATTGCACTCAAGACAAATGAGACAATGGCTCAACACACGGATTCGGGGTAGTTCGGTGCACACAAAAATGCTCGAGCCACACAATAACTCGGTTTTCACGGGGTAAAAACTTGGTTCAACACGGTGGTGGCTCACGGGTATGCTCTGAGTTGCGGCTCTAATGGCTCATGCTCGGGGGTTATGCTGGGGTATGCAAGGGAGCTCAAGCTTGCAGCCGGGGGGCTAGCAAGGGAGCTCAAGGCAATGTACAGTCAGGCTTAACAGCACACAACACAAGGCCTCACACAAATTCACTGGCTTATCAGCACAGGTAAGCACAGACTAGCAGAATAGTGTATAGTACTTTCAGCTAGCATATGTGTGTTTCGAGGTCAAGGCACCACTTACCTTACAAGTCGCAGGCTTGCTCAGTTGCACCTTATGCGCCTTCCTCTTGGGTTGGCTCGGCCTTGCCACTTGCACTCCGTTAGCTTAACAAGCAAATTTCGGTCCTCAATGTTATGCAATAAGCAACGAGCTAGTGTGCATTTACGATGTGAGCTAAGCTCGAATGAGGTAAAGTTATGAGCAAGTTTCAAAATCAAGGGTGCTCAAACATGGTAGTGATGCAAGATATACAATGACTAAGCTAAGTTCTGAGATGCAAGTTACAAAACTAAGTTATACTAAAACAAAATTAATACAATATGAATATGTACAGGGGTAGAATTACAATGCGAGACAAATAAACTTACAATGCTAAGTTACTCTACAAATAGGCTACAAGTAACATTAAAAATGAGTTATGTACAAGGTGAGAAGTAAAGAAAGTAAAGCCGAAGAACAACAGGGGCACACGCCAAGTCAAGCAACGGCGCCAAAAACTTGGTAGGCCTCGAAAGTGTATGAATTATATGGCCTACGGTGATAACCGCAAGTGCACGGCGCCTATCTGAGACGCGGCAACGGTCGATCCACGAGACAAGGGGTGCTTTCAATGATCTAAGGCTTGGCTTTAAACTGAATTCCAAAGTGACAAGGTAACAACGAGTGTAACATAGATGTTTTGTTGCCGAAACGGCCGATTGTTGAAGTGAACCTAAGCTAAAGTATAAAACAGAGATAAAGGGTGCTACTAGGGCTGCAATTCCACCACTAACCTACACCGTGTCTTCACTCATGAAACTACTCTTGTTCTTATGACTGCTAAGGGAGAGGTGTCGAGTCTCGCTCTTATGTCTAAGATGTTTCTCCAACCGATAATTTTAATCACAACTAAGGTGTTTATCCTAAGTATTAACTGCCCCCGACTAAAGTACAATTAATCTCGTAGATAAACATTAATCTAATTGAGCTTGGGTTGTAGCATCAACAACACGGGGGTCTTCTAACTACAAAGTCATCCATGGCGTTGGTATGCACTCGTGAGAGCAATGTGTTGATCTGCTCGAGATTAAGTCTATCTTAATACTAATTAACCACTCAAGAAGAATACATGAACTATGAAGAACACAAGGATAAGCTAGGGTTTTATCTCAAACCCTAGCACTTTGAATTAAAACATAATCAAGCAACAAGAACACAATTTAAACCGAATTAAAGCTAATGATCAGATCGGCTAATCCAAAGCGTAGTTTCTACATCCATAGAACACTCCTATTTATACATACAAAGTTTCCCCCAAAATACCTAACCCTAATTCAATTAAAATAAAAATTAAATGCAAATACATCAAACCCATACTCTGAATCCGCGTTCTCTTCTGTCTAATCGCCTCAGAGACGCCATGCATGGTTGTTGAGAAACCCTAGCTTTAGTTATCTCTTATATAGCCTCTAGGATTATGAGAGAGACTCTGCAAGAGACAACTAGAACTAGGGGCTGCGGTAGGTGGCTGCTCTGATGGAGTTGTTGGTGAGATAGGGTGATGGTGAAGGTGGCTGTGACAGGGGAAGGGAAGGAGAGGAGCAGAGCTCTCTCTGCAACTGATGGAGACGGGAGAGAAGAGAAGAAAGAGAGAGTGAAAGAAGAGAATGAGGTGGTCGATTAGGGTATAGGGAGTTGGGTCTTCGTTGTGAGGCAGGCACAGCAACGGACGATGGGACGGGCCGAGCGAGCGTTGGATGAGGCGGCTACGATCTGAACGGCTTAGGATGAACTAGGGCGATTTGGTGTCGAGCGGAAGCATCGAGTAATGATATGCAAGGCTGAGCGACCAGGATGAGGAGAAAGAAATCTCAACGTCTCGAGACGAGACGGGCTCGGATCCGGGGTCACGGGTGGGTCTAGCTCAAGCCCATGTCTTGTAGATGAGTTGCTACTTGTTGGGTTGCAACTGTCATTGCGAGGTGAGCCGGCTTCTGCTCCATGGGCACTTGACTCCAATTCTCGCTCTTCTTGGCTCCTCGATTCTCCGAGCTTTGTTTATTTCCTAAAAACACAAAATTAATTAATACAAATATTTATTCTTGAAAACAAGGAAAACACGAGAACTGGGATAATATCTGATTTCTAAGCGCAAAAGATGAGTAAAATGCCAATAAAAAGGTGTATAAATATGCACTATTTGGCACTCATCAAACGGCTAGTTCCCACTTCTATAAATAGGCTCGAATTTGATCTCACAAATGCACAACAATTTTTCATCCGATCAATCTTTTCTTAATTCGATTACTCTCAATTTCCAATCATGAATTCTGATTCTTCTGAGGAGGATATGGAGATGGATGACATGTTGTATGAAGAAGATGAAGAAATGTGTATAGAGTTTTTGAACCAAATGGATGAAGATGCAGATCGAGATAGAAAAAGACGAAATTTGATCCTGCAATTACAAACCGGGATCATACCAAAGCCTTTAGAGCCAAATGAAGTTGCAAATAGAAGATGGACATGGCGGAATCGACATTTTTACCACGAAAAGCTTATGCATGATTATTTTAATCATGACTGTGTCTATTCCGATGAGGATTTTCAGCGTCGATTCGCATGGGCCGAACTTGACGCAAAGGATTATTGCTGAGCTTTGTCGTACAACCTTTGTTTAATTATCAGTATGATGCACGACATGTACGAGGCTTTAGTCCCGAACAAAAGGTCACAGCGTCCCTCCGTATACTATGTTACGAGGTACCAGCGGATTCCACGGACGATTACATTCGTATTGGGAAATCAACCGCATTTAGGTATCTCAAACTGTTTTGCGAAACAATAGTCGAGCATTTTGGTCCAACCTTTTTAAGAAAACCTACTCAGGAAGATGTTCAAAGAATAACAGCAGAAAACACCGAGAGGGGTTTTCCAGGAATTCTAGGTAGTCTTGTTGCATGCCTTTGGACGTGGCATGCGTGTCCGGTAGAATGGGCAGGCCAATATAAGGGTCATTATCCAAAACCAATCAGTAATTTTAGAAGCTTTCAGCTAGCTATGATTATTGGTTTTGGCATGCTTTTTTGGACTCCGAGGTTCAAATAACGATCTCAACGTTTTTATATAAGTCACCATTATTTGAAGATCTTAAGAATAGGATCGCTGGGCCGCACTTGTAATTTCACCATCAACGGTAATCACTACAATCGTGGTTATTATCTAGCGTATTTAAAATCTATCCGTAATGGTCAACTATGGTTCAAGCTTATAAACAGTGTAGGCTTTGGTCCGACGACTTCAAGGATATGCGATTCTTTAACACACAACAAATGGCATGCGAAAGGATGTTGAACGCGCTTTTGGCATATTGAAAAGGAAGTTTGCCATCATAGTCAGTGCACGCTTTTTTGATATTCAAGAAATGAACAAAATTATCTTTGACTTGTATTATTCCCGCATAATATGGTCATTGAAGAAACCGAGCATGACCCAACCTGGACTAGTTTTGAAGATGAAGATTTAACGAGAATCTTTTTGGTAGAGCGTGGGCGTCAGGCAAGAGAATATAGACTTGCCACCGACTGCACTCCACAATCGGAGAATCTATGCACAACTAAGACAAGATTTAACAAAGCACCTTTGGGCTTTACAAGGAGCTGATAGGAACGATGCGGGAGGGCGGAGGGGGAGAGGAAGATGAAGAGGAAGAGGGAGAGGGAGATAATTAATAAGTTTTTTAATTTAAAAGTTGTTGTTATATTAATTAATATGTTTTTTAATTTAAAAGTTGTTTGTTAAAAATTGATGCAATTATAAAAGTAAGACTGAATTCCTCTTCATGCATTATCAAGATTGAATTCCTCTTCGTTTTCTTCCGAGACATCACCTTCGTCTTCATACATGGAATACGCAACTGGATCGGCCCGATCTTTATCGGCCTGGACTTGATCCATTTGCGTATTCCATGTAGCATATTTTCGTTCATTCATTTTGCCGGTGTCCATGTTGAGTAACTTGTTTAGCTTATAATCCCAGAGTGTTGTTCTCGCGAAAGACGAGCTTTCCGTTGATTTTCTAAAGCAATGGCACGGTCCCTCACTCTATCCGCTCCATCTCGCATCTCCATTTGCTTGTGATCGCATAGTTGAACTCGCTTGAACCTCCTTCTGCAGCTCGTTGGGTCAAGTCTCGGCCGCTTTTGAGATTTCACACCACCTCCCCCTTCTTCTCTTGCGGTTGGTGTTAACATCTAGATTACTATTGTGTTGATCCCGACTACCAGAGTTCCATCGGGCTGAGGAAGCAGGCCCTCCATTCGAAAATCCTGCGAGATTGGACCTTGTGGTGATCTTTCGGGCACTTGATGACCTTCCGGCAAGTATGGGTTAAACTTTTTAAGCACCCTCAAAATGGTGAAACAACTTTCATGTTGGAAGCTTGAACCTTTGTGGGAACTTTGCCACTCTTCTTCGACATCTTCGTTCCACATCTGGTTCGCTTTCACCACTTCTTTTGTTGTTCCACATTTGAGTGATAATAGCTACATATTCACTAACAGCTGCTGCAATTGTGCAAAAACGATGACTTAACCCATCCACATCACGACCATATTTGTTAGGTTTCTAAACAAAAATTTTGTGAAATCTTACCATAAAGTTTTTTTCTTGACTACAATCATTAATATTATCTACTTGTATATAATACATAATTTCTGCAAAGTGACTCGTCTTCATCCATTGTATACTTCGGACCACGAATTCTTGTGCTCCTTTGCTGTGATTGTTGTGGTGTTTGTTGTTGTGATCGTTGTTGTGACGATGACATATTTGTTAAAGATGAAATTTTTGTGAAACTGAATTGATATGAGTAGTTTTGTTTGAAAAGAAAAAGAAAAGTTAGAGACGGTATGGAAATTGTGTAATGTTGAGGAAGGTGTGAGTATAAGTCTCCGGATTTAACCGAATTTATAGGGAAGGGAAGCAGGATGGGAATACCGGGTGGCGCTCATACTATCAACTCCGGCGACATAACCCAAATCTCTCGGCGCCAAGTTCAAAACGCGCGTTTGGAAAACGCTGGCGCCAAAGAAGGCCGTCGCCGAGTTATTTTATATGGCGCGCGCCATTTCAACCGCACGCGCTACTGTTGGAGTGTCTCATTTGTTCAAATGAACTAATCTGTTCATTTGAACATCCGTTTTGTTGGTTTGTTCATCCCATAGTGGGATCAAAATGAACAAACTCTAGGTTTGTTCATTCCATAGGAATTGCTCTAAGCTAGAGAGTAAGGGATAATTAAACAATCAACGGTATTTGTTCATCAGAAAACAATATTGTTTAGCAAAATAGATCTTCCCAAATAGAAATTAGTGTTAGTAACAGTTGGGGCAAGATCTACATATTTATGACCATTAACCGTTGTGGTTATTGAACTGTTTTATTTTGTTTGTTTTTAGTTGTTGAGAAACAACGTTGCTTGCTAAAATTTTCATTTTTTTTATGCTGTAATGGCAACTTTGCCAATTTTGATGAAAGATTGAAAAGAAATTGAAGTTTGAATGGTTGAAATTGGGTGATGAAAGATTGAAAAGAAATTGAAGTTTGAATGGTTGAAATTGGGGTTGGATGTGTTTCGAGACAAATAAGTGAATAGAAAAACAATTTAGTTGATTTCCATTCATTTTCTCTTGAATTTACTCGAGTAAAACAAAGGAACTTGATTTTAAACTAAGGGTCTGATTGTGTTTGGGGTTTGTGTCGAATTGTGATTGGTTATGATGGTAATCTGAAATTTCAAAGAAAAACCCTTATGGTGGAGTGAATAAATCAAAAAAAAATCTGTGATCTGTTGGATTGAAATGGAGAAAATCCTTAATGAGGTTGTCGGTTGTCGATCGATGGGAAGTGGTTGATTTTGTTCAATTGATTCATTCACTTAAGATTCTCGAGAGGGAGAAGAGAATATGAGGGGGGGATAGAAACGATGTTGTTGCTTACCCATGGTTTTGTCTAAATTTACTGGAGTGACGGGAAGAGTCTTGATTTCAAATGAAGGGCAATATAGTAACTTAGAACAACCACAGTGGGCGAGTAAACCTATATATTTGGTAAAAAACGAGACACAGGGGGGACAGACTATCGACTAAAAGCGGGACTAAAACCAAATCCCAGACTATATTTGATCCGGGACCAAGACTAAAACCAAATATAGTCAAGCGGTGGTATAATGTTAGTTTATCACCCAGGGCGGGTGTATAATCTACGCTTCACATGAAGCGCATGTATAGTCTTCGTCCCACGAAGAGGCGTGCATATAAACTACGCCCAATGGAGCGTTCTTGAAATGTACTGCCCTGGACGGCGTTCTTTGAAGTTTACGCCCATGCCGCATGGTGATATAATAACGCCCCAATGAGGCGAACATTATACGTACGCCTCGGGCAGGCGTTGATATAGTCAACGTCCCAACCCCGGGCGTGCATATAGTTAACGCTGAAGTGGAGCGGGTATTATACCTCCGCCTGATTCGAGCATCCAAATTTTGTAAATGTTTGAATTTTTTTAATTTGGAGAATGGTTCCTATTGGTTATCCTATTTTCCAATAATTTCCTCACCTCCGATATTAATTAACATCTTCTTATATATACGAGAAGAACTTTTACTCATCTTTATACACAAAATTTCATCAAATCAATACCAATGGATGAAATCAAACCGTCCCTCTTCTTGAACCACAAAATGTTCGACCAAATAGAAATCGTCGATTCGGATACATATGATTCTAGGGCAACGCTATTACCTGTTGTTGTCTTGTTTGTGCTCTTTACTTGTAGCTCCTGCTTCCTAGCTATCGCCGCGGTTTGGAGAGGTGTAATTCCACCGGCATGTCATATCGAAAAACTACACATTCTTCTCGTTCACCAGTACCTCAAATGAAACCCAAGCTACTGTATTTTTCGATCTCATATTCATGGATATGTATGCGTACGGGAAGATATAATGTGAAACCGTTAATACGACGTTTTATTATCAAGGTAATAACTTGAGTTTACCAATCGAAAATATCTCAATACCGAAGTTTGTAATAGAGAAGAATTATCCTACTTTTCTTCATATAAATCAGACTTTGGGCCAAACTCGGAGGATGTCGATTTGGATTAATTGATGTTAAAAATGGAAGTACGAAAATGTTTGGAATCACTTTAATTAGATACAAAATATAGAGCTTCGGTATGATTTTTGACACCCGGGATCGAGAATATATCCGATGGATTTACAAGCTAATGTGACGGTCAATGATCAAGGAAAATCAGTGGAGGACAAAGTGTGGCTTTCCGGCATTCCGTAGTGATCTATTAAGCATACTGCAATATATTGCAGCTGCTATTACTCTTACTATGGTTTTTGTTTACTTTGCCTTTGTTGTTGTGGAGGATGTAGTTCATCTCGCCCGATGCCACACGTGCAAGAACGGTGTGAAACGAGCGGACTTTATATAAACGCCTCATTGGGCGTTGATTATCCCTTTTCGCCCCATCGGGCGTTGATTATACGTACGCCCCTTCTCCCCACGTAAACTTTATGAACGCCCGCAACCCGCGTAATCTTTACCAACGCCCCACAACCAAACGTAAACTATATCAAAGCCTGAACGAGACGCACTTTATACGTACGCTCCACAGCCAAACGAAGATTATACGTCCGCTTGACTAAATATACTCGCCTACCGTAGCGTCACACTAGGGACTAAACTCAAATTTGGTCTTTTTTTTTTTTGGTCTTTGATCTTTAGTTATACTCGCACCACTGCAGTTGCTCTTAGGGGTGTCCGGACCAAATTTGGTCGTACCAAAATAAGTGTGTTCTTTATATATTAGTATAAGATTAGTAAGATGTTTGATCCCTATTAGTAGGCTGTAGCAAATGGATGGTCATTTGCACACCCTTTTCAGTGTCACTTAAAATGAGGCAAGAAAGATCACCTTTTTTAGGTGGTCCAGAGTCCAGACCTCCCTAGATAAACTGTGTATACTATTAACAAGCGTATTACGTATACTATTAAGAAGCCTATTATACAAACATTAAAATAAGAAAAGAATAAGTATGTAGCCAATGTCTGGCAGAATCACGGACTGATGAGTTCATTTAACATGTAAAAGGCACCCCTTGTAGACATAATAACAGGTGACATAAAACTGGCAAACAAAAACCATTTACAAAAAACAATTTCCAGCATTACGAGTGAAAATGAAAACCAAAGATGGCTTTTCTGTTGCTGACAAATTTTGCTCAACGAACAAGCATCATTTTGTTTCCAGGATTATTGCTGCAGTAAATAGTGCCTCTTCCGCAATTTGCAGCATCTCCATACCCCTAGAAATATGTACCAATTTACTATAAGCTATAGTTTGTAACATTCTTTATGTAGCAGGCAGGACATTTACTGTAAACAAGACACAATTTATCCCAACAGTAATGCAAACTCACTCATCTATTGCCCTGAGGTTCTGAAAAGCAGAACTTATATCCTTGCATACTTGTACGAGAGCGCGGTCAGCAGGAATAAGTGGCGATATATAAGCCTTAAGAAGAAAACAAAGAAATGATATTATTAGTGAAAGGATTGTTGGAGGTCAATATAAATATAATACACACCCATGTACAGGTATTCCCAAAAGAAAAAAAACCTGAAAAGCATGCGCCAGAAGCAATTGAGCTACTTCAACATTGATTTTCTTGACAATGCCGCGCGTGCTCGCCACATTCGAAAAGCACTTCAGAACAACATCTAATTTTGAAACCTCTGGAGTATTATTTGACCTCCTAGTTTGCAGTGAAGTCTGCCATTGCAGAATAAAAAACAAAACATTGAAGGTTAGGCAAATGCCTCAAGTCAAACAACATTACAAATTTTTGAGACACAATTTAGTGTTTATTTTCGACAAGGTTTGGTTTTCATACGAAACATCATGGATAATAACGGAAAAACTTTAACAAATCGAGGACAAACATAGTTTTCTACATGATGATCAGAGACAACATGAACATCAGAAAGATGTAACTGGTTGGGATTTAGGATGGTAATAGAAACCATGAACATGAGCCGGTATCAGTCGATAAGATGTAATTGACATCAATGAACTTCGACACGCTCAAGGTGGATAAGGTACGAAACTCAGAGTTTCCTCCGAGAATATCACTAGCAGAAGGACTAACCATGAATAGTCTGATAATTTTAAACAAGATGCCTCAAAACTTACTTTTGGTACGTATTTCTCAAAGTACTGCAAAATTATGTCCAGTTTCCATTGAGACTCGGAAAAGACCTGCACAACAAACAATCCTCAGTCATGTAATAAAAATGCATTCAAAATAGCATGTAGGAAGTATAACAAAAAGATCCTTCTATATGTGTTCAACAAGATGGAGTTAAACTGTTGCCAATACACTCTGCCCATTAAGACTAAGAAAATATTTTGACATACCCCAGAGGGTGCCGAGCTTGGTTTTCCCTGATGTTACCAATGTCTGATGATCCATAATATTAGGAAAGGGTTTGCAGAGTTAAAATATTTTTTTGCAAGGTTGTTTTGTTCATAATTAGTAGTTCCATGAAACCAGTCATAATTAATATCTGTTCAGCAAGTACAAAGTCTCTGAAGAAACCGCAGAGAATGTCCTCTATGTAAATCAACTTTCTCCGAAGGGAGGGAGATTGCATGATGCAAATGTTGAAAAAAAAAATGCCCCATTTGTTTGGGATTTGATTCTAGTTTGCATGGATCCATTAAGCGTAAAGAAAAATAGGGTGTGAAGTACTCAACACTTTTAGAGTTGGAAAGATTATCTATTCTTTTGCCTCTCTAATAGTGTTCAATTTTCAAATTACAGACGAAGTTTGATATAGCTTCTCTTATATAGCTTTAGACAAAATTAAGACATCATTTTTTAACTCGCCCAAAATTTCCCGGATACCAAGCAAGCCCTAAAGGGATAAGGAGGAAACCTTATGTATAAACCGCATAGGTCTCAACAATTCTTTGAAATCAGGGAAAGAGAATATGAATGTAGCATATCAAAGGGGTGATCATAATGCTCAGAAAATACCTGGAGAAATGGGGAAATAAGATCTTTGTTGTATGTAAGTTCATCAACAATAATATCCAGAAGAGGGACTCTGCATGAGAACACTCGTTACAGTGAATTCATAGCCCAACAAGTAAATGCCCAAAATATAGGCAACCCAAATAGTTAAAAGAGCAATTTACCTCACACCATCAGCTCTTGATGTCTCCCCTTTCATATCTGCTTGCTTCTTTGAGACTTCAAGCTCCAGTATCTATGCGATAAAGAACAATTATCATCTAGTAGAGTGGTCATGCGGTGTTGCATTGGAATACTCAAAACACAATTAACTATCTTACCGATGTCAAAAGATTTTGCACTGCAACAACTGTCCCCTTTCCTAACTCAGACAAAATAGTCGGCCCAACTATCCCACCTGATGCTTGTGTTGAAGACTTAGCTGCAGATTCTCCATCAGGAATATCAAATCCAGCATGAGATCCTTTACATAAAATAGACAGGCAGTCTTTGAATAAGTTCCTATAGTTTATCCTCCTTGATCCCTGCAAAAAATTTACTTTAATGCACTGTCCATCTAGCGACTACTTAACAGTTAGAAAATGAAATGCTCCGAGAAAGTGTAGGAACAAAGAGAACTGTAATCTCAGATAAAGGGAAATGATACACCAGTCACATATGCAGTTATGCACAGACGTTCAGCAAGAAGCAGCTTGTCAACCATACAAGAGAAATTTCCCCTGTAAGTGATGCATAATTATAGAGATCAAAAATATACCATCAAAGTGTTTAATAAAGACTCCCTAAGAAGAGACCATTCCGAGCTTTCTGTAATGTAATATTGCAGGTTGTCTTAATAAGGGAGCAATTAATTGACTTCAAAAAGTAAATGCACGGTAAGACATAGATCAGGCTGTATTACCTTTATATACAGAGTTACGAGGTAAGAAATCTCTTTCAAGAACCTTGATAAGATACTGAAACAAAAACATGTCCGCCAGAGGCTGATACAAAGAGAACATTGTAAGATGATGGTTGTGCCATCTAGTGACCCGGTAAAACGTTTAGCTTCAGTATACAAATAAACCACTAAAACAAACAGATAAATATGTCCTTGCAAAATAGACACCTCACATACACTGCACTGACTTTACCAATACTGCAATAAATATATTGGAAACATATGACCAAACATAAAATCCAGAAAACAAAAGTTGACTAATAGTTACTCATTTACCTTGATCCCTGACAATTTAAAACCTGTATCAGCAGCTTGCGCGATGCTCTGGGTAAGAAGAGAAAATCCCTGCATATAGCAACATCTGAATCTAATGAATTGATTCTCTTTTGTAACTACCATCTACCATGGCTTGCTTGTATCAATTTCTTTATTTCTACCGACTTCTTTGCAATTAGCCATATTTAGTCCAAATTTAATGCAGGATGAATCATAAGTAAACTCACATTGGGGTTAAGTGGCTCGTCCAAGTCTCCATTAGTTGAATTCCTATCACTATAAGCACCCTCTGAACCAAAAGAGAAAGGTGACCACGCCTACATAAGCAAAAGAAAGTTCAACTAGTATCAGACATAAGATATCCAATACATGAATTATAGAAGAAAATACATAAAGAGCAATAAATTACCTCTTTATCTACAACCAGTTCGGAGTTGGATAAGTACACCCCTATGGATACCGCTAAAGTAAGTGGGAAAACACACACAGATAAGCACCATACAACAGATCAGAATCATAAACTTATTTAGGGATTTGAAAACTAAGAAAAAAATATAAAAAAAATTGGACAATTTAATCAAAAATAAAACAAAATAGGAAAATTTAAGTACCTTCTCTAACTCAATCAATAACTGGTAACTTGTAATAATCAGTTCAAGAGTTGTTCCATTTCTCATGATATGAAAAATCGCCTCAAACATTTTGCTTTTTGTGCACACAAAATCAATCAGTAATACGGTCACATAAACACAAAAGGGCAAGTTCCAATTAAATTTTTAGGATATACCTGCTTGGAACAGTTCCATTTTCAGGAACAATAGAAGTAACGCGAACAGCTTCAAGGAAAGAAAGCCTAAAATATCCCACAGATAAATAAATGATCTTCAATAGCAAAGAATAAAAAGAACCTAGATTACAGAATAATCGTAGAAAAGACAAGATTGATAGAGATTATACTGTCATCTTCTATATCACGAGCATCTTTAACTCCGAAGGAATCTATAATCGCCAACGTATTCTCTTCGATGCCTCTGTTACTGTTCATTTTACTAGTTCTAATCGCACACAGAGTTTCCTCTATCTTAGTTCTTGTTTTGATAGAGAACTAGTTGTTGAAACCCTAAAGTTGGTATTAGGTTTGTTCGAAGTCTAAGAGGCTTGTTATATTTTCCCGCCAATTTGATTGTGCACCCCGCGTAATCTTGAAGACGTCGGATGGATCCTTACGAGGGCCACTACACAGCTAAGCAAGCCCAATGTGACTAGCCTAATTTGATTGTTTGGCCAAGATGATGGACAAACTTACTTCTGTGCAGTGGGAAAACTGGTTCTCGAGAAAAACAGATACGACCGTTGAAAATTGATACGGTCAGACTAAATCGAGCCGAGTGTCGTCTCAAATTGAGCTGAGCCGAGTCTTAACTTGATTCGACCGTACCAAGTTGATGCGGCAACGGTCATTTTGCAACAACCAAATAACGACCATATTTTTCTTCCCTATAAACTCAACACTTTCAATCTCCTCTAATTACAATAACTTCATTCTTCTCTATATATCATCAAAATAAATTCAACCTTCTCTACATATTTTCAAACCAAATCAACACTCATTTCAAACCAATTCAACACTCATTAAACTACAATGTCTCAATCTCAAGATATTAATCGAAAAAGAAATAAAAACCACCTAGAAGTAAACATTGTCAAGCTCAGCCTTTGAGGAGCCAAGAAGATTAGGATGGAGAGAACAATGACACTCTACTTGCGGTCGAGAATTAACATCAAGTCAATGTCATCTATCTACAAAATAGAGCGAGATAGTTCTCATCAAAAACTAAGAGGTGGTTGGTACGAAGTAAGCAAAGTTTATGCAGAACTTCCTCGTGGTGCTAAACTATCGCGATCGTTTTCCTTGGATTACTTTGTATTATATATGAGCACATAAAAATACGCCCAAATTGGTGGGTACGTTGATGGAACGTTGGTGGCATACTATACACACGTTTCATTTCCGTGAAGTCAAGTAGTTATGTCATATATTTTGATTTATTATTTTTTTATGCAATTAATAAGAGTATTTACAAATTAAATTAACAATCTTAATTTTTTACCGGGCATAGCACCATATATTTGTATTTCCTACTTTGGATACCTTTTGAGGTGGGAGATGATGTTCTATTTAACCAAAAAGGTTGGTTGTAAGACCGATACAAAGATGCACTTTCGTTGTATTTTAGGTAACAACACAACAAAAATCATTGGATAAGAAGTGGTGGAATTGCTAATTTCGAAAAACATTTATATTCACTAATTGCATGGTGGTAGCGATCTTGATTCGATAACATATGACCCCACTAAAGATACGTAAAATTGCTACGATATTTATTTTATGGATACTTGGTTCATGTTTTTTTCCCTAATTCAAGCGCAAGTACTCAAGTGGGATGGCTAGAGGCATTGAAAAATACGGAAAAGGTCTGCCGATTATGATTGGGGTCCGCTATATTAGCGTAATCGTACATTTTTCTCGATATCGCATGCATAGGTTTGCCAAACATCGAAGGTCTATGGGCCTCGTTGAGGTAAATACGATAATACATTCCTTTGGCTTTAAATCGGTTTACAAATATCTAGCAAGTTAAACTAAATATTGTTTACTTTCCTTTGTATGTTTTACGTTAGCTTTGGTGGTACACATATTTCAACATTTGTGAGAATAAAGTCAACTCCCCAAAGGCGAGGAAGAAGAGGGCTACGAGAGTGCTAAGGATCAAGAAATTGACGCTTATATAATGACAAATGAAGCAAAGCGATCAAATGATGTACCAACTCCTATGTCGGGCGAAGCCGCGAGCCCTTGTAGCAATTATAGAATCTCTCCGATATTGGAGAGCTTAGATCCAATTTCTCGGCCTTTAACCTACAAAGTAGGTGCACATCGAGACACCCGAAAATCGGGGGATGGTCAAAATCGGAACTCTCCTCGATAGAGAGGAAGAAGAAAATTAATACGAGTATTAAAAGAATACTCGATGTTTCGCATGGCGCATGGAAGACATGCCGGGGGATAGACCAGAAGTTTGTTGCCATCACTTGAAAATTAACCCAAAACACAAGCCCATGAGGCAAAAAATGCGAAAGGTGGCACCAGAATACCATGAGGCTATTCAAAGCGAACTAAAAAAGATTGAGGCATCAGGTGTCATCCGAGAAGTACAGTATCCGATATGTATATCGAACATGGTGATCGTGACGAAGAAAAATGGAGGAGTGCGAATTTGCATTGATTTTAGCGACCTCAATAAAGCATGTACAAAAGACAGCTTTCCACTCCCCAACATCGACCATCTTGTAGAGGCAACATCTGGATACGGGTTGCTATCACTAATGTATGGGTACCCGGGCTATAATCAAATCCCGCTAGCAGAGGAGGACCAAAAGCACACTGTCTTTTTCACTCCACGAGGTCTACACTGTTATACTAAGATGTCATTCGGACTAAAAAATGGGGTACGACTAACTGGAGAATGGTAGAAAAAAATGTTTGGTTGTTGGATACACAAAACCCTAGAAGTATACGTGGATGACATGCTTGTCAAGAGCAAACTTCCACAGGACCATGCAAATGACCTCAAAGATATTTTTGAACAAATGAGGAAGTATAACATGAAAATCAACCGGAAAAATGTGTGCTTTGGGGTAACCTCGGGAAAATTCTTGGGATACCCGGTCCACAAAAGCAAGGCATCGAAGTGGACCCATCTAAGGTGCAAGCCATCTAAAATGCCCTCGCCCAGAGCCAAAGAAAAGACGTGCGGAGATTAAATGGTCGATTGGCAGCCCTAGGAAGGTTCATAACCGAGGATCGTCCACAACAAATGCCGGGATTTCTTCAACACTCTAAAAAAGGGGCGAAAATTCGCATGGAGCTGAGTGCGAAGAAGCTTTCAGAAAGATCAAGGAGCACCCGGCCACCTTGCCAATCTTACAAAAGCCTAACCCATGAGAAGATCTATACATCTACCCATTTGCCCGACTAACACTTCGATCGGTGCACGGTACGCACTCGGATGAACGAAGGAGAGGAAAACCCATTTACTTTATAAGCAAAACTCGACCTCAAATTTTGAGAAAAATTACTCAAAAATTGAGAAGATCGTGCTATCTTTAGTATATGCAACGCAAAAATTGCGAACATACTTTCATGCACACACGGGATTGTCATTACAAAGGCACTAATAGAACCAGATTGACCATGCTGACAGAGCATGCAGAATTTCCAAATGGGGAGCTCAAATCAAACAATTTGGGGTTAAATATCAAACTCAAACTGTAATTAAGACCCAAGTCTTCACAAATTTCTTAGCCGATTTTGCTCTCAACGATGTCGATGAGATTGAGGAAATCCCAGGGATGGAAGACGAATTAGACGATCCACCCGAATTGCTTAGTTCGAAAACCCAAGACGATGGGAAATCTTCGTGGACGGGTCATGTAACTCGGAAGGATCTCAGCATCTAATGGTCTTTACAACTCCGACGAGCCAAAGGATCGTTCTGACATAAGGTTAGAGTTCTCTTTCACGAACAACATCACCGAGTACGAGGTAGTCATACATGCCCTCCGAGTAATAATCGAGCTCGGGAACGATGAAGTGAGACTCACAACTTGTCATACTACAAATTGATGGGATATATCAAGCTCCGATGCATGTTTGCAGCGATATCTCCAACTTGCCAAACACTATATCGGACGGATACCTAACATCACTTTAGGCACCTATCCAGAATACCAATGCACGCGTATGCTCTAGCTTTTATTGCCTCCATGACGGCAGATCCGAGAGGCGACATCCTTAAAGATCGAAAGGGTATTACTTTTGAAAATGCGGGGTCTAACAACCACACCCAACAATTCGTTTGGCAATCTGAGAGGACTTACTCCAATACACTTTCTAGAGAATCAACTAGACATTCATACTCAATCTAGAGTAAAGTATATCAAAGAGTTTTAATATCTCTGTTTCACAATGTAATCAGCAAATCAAACATATAGAAATCCGTGATCCTGATTATTATGTGAAACAACTTGAACGGTACCAAAGACCAATGTTCAAGTGTCAATAAATGTAAATCAACAACCAAAGGTTGGATATTCTAATTGATTGATCTTAACGCACAACCTGTGATATTTCAATTATAAAACAAAATATAATGCGGAAAAGAAATAACACAAACACCGGAATTTTGTTAACGAGGAAACCGTAAATGCAGAAAAACCCCGGGACCTAGTCCAGATTGAACACCACATTGTATTAAGCCACTACAGACACTAGCCTACTACCAATTAACTTCGGACTGGACTGTAGTTGAACCCTAATCAATCTCACACTGATTCAAGGTACAGTTGCACTCCTTACATCTCTGATCCCAGCAGGATACTACACACTTGATTCCCTTAGTTAATCTCACCCACAACCAAGAGTTGCTACGACCCAAAGTCAAAGACTTGATAGAGTCTATAGGATTGAATAAATCTGTCTCCCACAGAAATACCCAAGAGTTTTTGTTTCGTCTTTTGATAAATCAAGGTGAGCAGAACCAATCGATAACCCGGACTTATATTCCCAAGAAATGACCTAGAATTATCAATCACCTCATAATAATCTTAATCGACTAGCGAAAGAAGATATTGTGGAATCACAAACGATGAGACCAAGAGTTTGTGATTACTTTTCTATCTTGCCTATCGGAGATATAAAATCTCGAGCCAATTATTCCAATTATACTCAACACGATAGAAACAGCAAGATCATATCACGCAACTACAAAGATAATAGTTGGGTCTGGCTTCACAATCCCAATGAAGTCTTCAAGTCGTTAACCTACAGGGTCTCGAGAAGAAACCTAAGGTTAAAGGAGAATCGACTCTAGTTATGCAACTTGAACTCTAGTTATAAAAAGGTTGGACTTAACCAAAGACAATAGGATTGCTTATCAAGTAAATAGGAATTAACGTTTGTGTAATTTACTTTAATTATAATAAAACAATTATAATACAAAAAATAAAAGTAAATGACACAGCAAGATTTTGTTAACGAGGAAACCGCAAATGCATAAAAACCCCGGGACCTTGTCCAGAATTGAATACTCTCAGGATTAAGCCGCTAAACAAAATTAAACCAACTTCGCATAGTTGAGACCAAGCAACTAAACCTATAATTCACCTAGTTCGATCAATATTCCCACGCCTCCAACTTATGAATAAGTCACGTACTTGGAACAATTCCTTCGGTTCGTATTCCAAACAGTAAAGGAACAACAAATCTGTTTGGTATCATCTCTCTTCAACCAAGTGATGTGAGTTCGAAATAGGCTCTTCTGTTTATCTAAATAAACTCATTCGTCAGGTTCTTAGATCTATCTATGTTCAACTACCAAAGGTAATTGTTAAGATTTTGCAATCAATACCTTTAATAACAAAGAATTGTATTGATGCCGATATACACAACTAATCAATCCAATCTATCACAAGGATAAATCGATTATAGTTGGATCCTCTTATACTAAAACAAGTATTGTGCACACCAAAGATTATGAACCCCAAATCAGAAATCTTCAATATCTTCTTTGTCTTCAAATCTTCTTAGATCTTCAATAAACACCTGCACACAACAACTTGAATCTCTTGTGATCAATCACGCACAGAATGGAGTCTGTTAACAATGGATTATCACAAGATCATTTTTAGAACTAACAACAGTCTAAAGATCCCTGTCGAAACTTCGATCTAGTTTGAATGAATCTTATATCAGAAGAGAAGATTCTAAAGCAGAAACAAACTAGGTGCAATCAAAGTTCAACCACCGTTAGTCAATCAAATCAATCGAAAATATAAGATAAACTACAATTATCTAGTTTCCCACCAACGATACTAATAAAGCTTCTCAATCCCAAAGAAGACTTTAAACTGAGTGGACGTAAGAGATTTCGCCTAATTAGGTTACTCTCCTCTCCGAATAAAGTACTAGACCAAGAATAACAACACAACCGCGGAAGTTTGTTGTTACGAAAGATTAGTTTGCTATAAATGCAAACTTCAAGTATTTATAGACAAGGAAGTTTGGACACCAAGGAATTTCGAAAACCGAAAATAGTTTCAAAGATATTCAATATATTCCGAATTCGGTTTCCATAATTCCTAGAAATGCTCTGTCCAAAATATTGACCGAAAATGTCTTTGGAAAATCTCAACTAGTAAATGCCCATTACTAATTCTCATTTTTCCTAAAATAAAATTAAAACCTGTTTATGGGTGAAAACTATTTCTGCTGGTTTCGATAATTTTGGGTGTGTGTGGATGAGAAATGAATCTAAACCCTAAACAAATGCCTTTGCACGGAGTGCTTTTTGATTCGAGAGATCAATCTATACATTCGCCTAAACCAAGAAAATGGCCATTCCGGATTTGCTTCGGTCACAAAGTGAAGGAGATGGGGTTGATCTTAGGGAGGGAAGCGAAGAAGGTGTTGATATTGTGAAGGTGTTGGCTGTTTATGACTTGTATCAGAATATCGAACTGACTTGCAATAATGTAAGCAATCACTTCCGGTGTTTTCCTTGATACAAATGACAACACTTGGTTTTTGTGCTTGTCTCGTTGTTTGGAAATAGGCAAAGGACCTATTTATACAAGTCACAGAGCGCAAACCTCATCTCTCGAAGTGGAGGAAGTTGAGTGATGGAGTATCGTGTGGGTGATTGCACGATCACGTCTTGGCCCACTTCTCCTATCATCGTTAACTGGTCCATGCCTCCGACACGTTCTTGTGATGGAGCGTTGCACGCCGTAAACCGCTGCACCAATACCCAGCAAGTATCCCCCAGTTTGTGACATGCTCGATATCTCGATTGTGTGAATCGTGGGACCCACAGAAGGTAGCATACGGTGCTAAGTTTAAATAACTAAGTTATTTGGGAAATCGATATTTATGAAATATCGTGTGTATTCTATGCATGTAATGCATCGAATATATTCAACATGTGTGAAGCATCGCTGTTTTAAGGCTTAACGGAGTAAGTCACGGATAAGCGTCTTAAAATACCATCACGTCCAACCATCTTCGAGTGATCGTTTAGAGACTATATGGTCGAGCCATGCTTTGGCCGTTCACTCTATGTGGAAGAGTGAGCGGACGGTGATCATGGGGATGCTTCATTAGTCGCTTAACTCCTAAAAAGTGACCAACCAAGTTTGGTAGAGTTGGACGGATGAGATGATCTTGTGACGCTCATCTGCGACCGTTGATAGAGTTTGGGTTTTTGAAGAGGTGCAAGCATCACTCTTCACCTTGGTCGAAACCAAGCATGGGAGGTGTTTTAGGCAGACCGACAGGGCATGCGTGTAGACGACTTTCCGGTGTACACATCGGCACCTCTTTGTCCCATGAAGGTGCGATCTAGGCCACTCAATTTGTTAGGAAAAGAGGAGCGGTTGAGATCGATTTGCAACAGAAATCCCATGCCGCAAAGGAGTAAGAAACCGTGACGACATGCCTATTTCTGGGCGCACGTTTCGAGACGTTCGGCCATGGTTGACCTTGGTCGATCGGTCATGCGTGTAGATGGGCCACGGTGATCATGTTGACATGCTCGGGACCTCTTAAGTCTACATCTACACCCTCCATCCAAGCTTGCGAAGATGGACGCCCGCGATTGATTAGCGACACATGTAACATGCCGCAAAACCCTAATTAGGGTTTTGTATGGCTCACGTCCATGCAACTTCAACCGATCGGTTTGCATGTTATGCTCCTCCTTTGGGGAGGCCGATCGTGTGGGGCCCACGTTGGGCGGTGGTGAGCATGTGTGTACTGTCCCACGGTCATAGGCTTGATCTAAGCCATCCAAACATGTCGGTGAAGTTGGATGGTCGTGATCGAATTTTTAAGACCTTAGTGGAATTTCCTGCGACCTTTAAGCATCATGTCGGCCATACTTTGGGAAAACGCACGTTGCTCTATGGATAGGCCAGAGATGGTCAAACAGTGCAGTAGAGAGGGGGCCCGTCGGTGTGTTGGACAAGCTTGTCCGAGTAGGCCATGGGATAATCCACGCCGTCCAATCATGCCATGAAGTTGGACGACCGTGGTCGGTTTTAAGATGCCTTTGGCGGTCTTTCTCGTACGAGCTTCCTCAAGCCGCTCCATACCAATTCGACCACCCTTTTCCGGAGCTGGTGTTTGGTGGATTTTGGGAGTATGGCATGTGTTCGACCAACCGGGGGCATAAAACGGCCCACTGGTGGTCACCTGTGGTGATAGCCTGCTCCCGCCGAGGATCGTCTAGGCTGGTTAAATCATGCGGACAACTTACGTGGTCGTGATTGTTTCGAGGACCGATATGGAAGTCCAGATTCAAATATGCTCAATCGGGCTAGTATAACACACCGAGAGATGTAGCACAACGGGTATTCGTGCATGCCTCATTATTGAGACTTGGAGATTCGTGTTACTGCTGAGAGCAACACTCAGTCGGTCATGCCGCACCAATAATGAGAGTTCTGCGGGAACAACACAGGAAATACAAGGCTAATCATGCATTAATTAATAACGCTATAAATTCACAGGGTATATGGGATTGTTGCTACATGCTCCATCCTCGGATGAATTTTGTGTATTTAATTCACGAGAACATTTGAGATTTTTGCTACATGTTCCATTCTAGGTGAATTAATAAAGCGAAAGAAGTATTCATCACTTATCAAATAGCCTTATCTCTACATGATGTCAGCGTATAAAATTTGGCTTTTACATTTTTAGCCACGAACTAAAATCCACCATCAACATTAAGTCCTCTCGCCTAGCACATAATGGTTACACTATTGTGGGGAGGCATTAGATGGTGACATATACAACGTAAGAAGACAAGATAAAGAAGTTTACCCGGAAGGATTATGGCCGGTCATGTTAGAAATCATCCGCGCGAGTAGGCAGGCGTGATCATAGGGCTTGGTGGGATAGGTTTCCTTCCTTGGTCGTTTCGAGCTAGGAAATGAATCCTCCTTCTACTGGGATTCTCCAATTATTTGTGTATAAAAGGGGTGTTGACCCTTATATATATATATATATATATATATATTTACTTCCTCTTCCCCTTCTTCTTTTTTTTTGCTCGACCGGCTTCCATTTCGTTGCTATTACGGACATTGTTGACGTCGCCGAATTTGTTGTCGTCGCCGGACTTCGCCACCGCCGCCGTTGCTAGTTTGTCAAGTGCGAGGTAGGTACTTTGTTCGTTCTTCCTTGTTCTCGTATATTTTTAGTGCAAACCCTAACTCTTGGGTAAACTTCTTTGCTCTTGAGAAATCATCTCGTTGTAGATGAAACTTCTTTGCAAGCCATATCATGATTAATTCCACTAATAAATTTGGTAGCAAAACCGTCGATATTGCTAGCATTGCTTAGTAGAACACGCCATGAACATACTTTTTGTTCCTTTTCATTGTTGCATGCAAAACCTAGCCTTAGGTTATAACTTGAAAACTTCGTAGACACGATTCTCGTGGATAAACCCGTTCGCTCCTTTGCCCATAGAAAACCGTGTCACGATGCGTGCAAACTTGAATAAATATGGGCCCGCCGCGCATGCTTGATTGAACGATCATGTTGTTTTTGTTTGAACGTGCTTTTCCGCGTTCGAATCGTGGGGTCGGCTCTTTTGCCCAACCGTGGGTAATGCCTCGCTTTGGTTGAGAGCCCGCCGTGCTCGCCCGCTGAGTGCCGACCTCGCTATGCATGCTTCGGTTGTGGGACCCGCCACGTGCTGCTTTTCTCGGACGCCTTGGGCCCGCTGTGCTCATATTCTCCCATGAACATTGATATAACCAAGTCCCAGGATAGAGTCAGCCCAGTTTCTTGGGCTAGATGCGTTTCTTCGTTTTGCACGGCAGTTGTCCTCAAATATTAGATAAACCTCCACCGATTGTTATCCCGTATCTCTAGCCTTTGCAAACGGCAAGTGAAGACTCCTTTTCTTCATGAGATCTTGTTAACTTGTGAAATATAAAGAAGACGCTGAGTCTTCTCCCATTCGACCAATTGTTTCTTTCCTTGTCCAGGTATTGCTCCATGCCTATTACACAACTTGATCGGATTGATCATTTTTTTGTTAACATAATCATAACCTCTCCTTGCAGTAATCTCATGGAGGCCATTTGGTAAGGACCACTGGGTACCTCTCCGAAAGAACCTTCGAAGTGAATAAACCTGAGGTTGATGATGCGTTCGAGGAGGTGATGGCTAAAATTGATATTCCGCTTCGCGAGGGTGATCACTCTATACGGGGCATGTCAACTTTGTATCTGTGTATTACTCGAGAACGCACTCGAGATCTTCTAGCTTCAATCGACAGAGAGGAAAAACGGAGGCTTGAGGAGGCTTCGCAACCACCGGTAAGCGCAAGAGCTGAGAGGTTTGTTGTGCGGCTGAAAAGGCGAAGGGTTGAACATGAACGGCCTCCAAAGGAAGATATGGGTGATTATTCGATCCGTGATGGTGTGATCATCCTTGATTCTAAAAACGGACGAGCCCGAGCTCCCAAAAGTTATCAGCACGATCTCCAATGTTGCAGCGTGGCTCTTGAGGAAGATATGGAAGTCTGTCCTATTGAGGATGTTGTCAAAGCGGAAAACATTGCTTTGCAAATACCGAAGTGGAAGCCGAGGCAGACCCGAAGGAAGAAGCGACCCACGATGATGACGTTGGAGTAAACTTCAATGGTGGGTAAGACACAGTCGATCTCCTTGATGATTAAATCTTCCTGTTCCTTCTCTCTTTTCTCTTTTTTGTAATTTGTGAACATTTTATCCTTGTACTTAGTGGCGGCTGAGTTCAAGGTCTTCTTATTTTCTGCTTGCTCGTTTGAACAAGGGTTTTTATTTATGTTATTTTTGAGGCAAATCTTTCATTAAGACTGCATCCGAGTCTTCTCAGGCGCAGTGGTGTGCCTTCATATGATTGCATGCTATTCTTGTGATAAAAGAATTAATGCCATAATAAAACACCACGAACTCCGTCTCGCACTCTCCTAAGCGTAAGTCCGATTCTGCCGGAGTAGACCGCCCAAGGCGCTTTCCTTTTTCTCCGTACATATTCTATTCCTCCAATTGTTTCTAGAAAGGTGGGAAATGTTTTCTTTTTAGGGTTCTCTTGTTTAATCGGTGGGTAATGATGATGATTCAGCTTGATTCAAAATTTGTGTCATGCTCAGGGGTAAAGAAATTTCTAAAAGAAAATAATACTTTGATTATCTGAAAAATTGGAACCCTAATGATTATGAATGCAAGTACTGCAATCATTTTGGAGGAATTACAAAATTGTATGGAAAGGGAAATTATAGGAGGAACCATCACAGAGAACGCTGGAGAAAAATGGTAGCACAGCGTTTCTAGGTATTGTAGGGTTTAAGCCATCGTGAGTGGATCGTCACGCCCTCAAGCTTGTAAGCATTGATGATCTTGCAATAGCCGCCTAGTATGACATCTTCTACCAGGTACGGTTCATCCTCCTTTGTTGTTGGCGAACCAGGTTGATCAGTCATCGTCACTGCTACGTTTCCAACTTGAAACGTGGTCGCCTTCACTACCATATCTCCAATTCGAAACGGGTTTGGACTTGGTACAACTCCTTGACTCTGCGACGTGTTGCTTGTAACAGCCTCTAAGTTTTTGGCAAAACACTTGAAAGGACTGGCATCCCACTCGCACCTCTTAGTGGCGGTCAGGTTGTTGATTGAGACGAGTCCTCGAGCCTTAACAGTGAGAGGAGTGATTGCTTGCAGAGAGGGTTGTTCAATGAGACTTACTTGGGCTCTAACCTTTTAAGGTATGTTAGCTTTCTCTAGGAAGTTGTTTTACGTTTGCGAGTTCCCGATACGGCAATAGGGTGATCCTCGGGATTGGATGGATTGTTGGAGATCCTCTCGGGTATTGAAACGGCAAAGGACACACTCAAGTCTTTGCTTTGTTGTCGTGTATCCACGGGCGTCCCAGGACTATGTCGTAATTCGGATACTCTTTTACTATGTAAAATTTAGCATGTGTTAGAGCATCACCGATTTTAACTTCGAGGTCAATGCATCCATAGGCGTCTCTAAATTCTCCTTCCGAGCCTCTGATCACGGTCAGGCTGCGAATAGCTTCTTGTTTCGAGATTCTTGCGGCCCTCAGAGTCTTGACGGTGATGATGTTTAATTCGTAAGATGCATCAATCAATGTGATGTCAAACTCGACATCCTTCAAACGAGTGACGGTCAAGAGTCCCCAGTTCCCCTTGTCGGTCGTATCTTTCAGGAAGGACTGAGGCTTCGAGACTGCTTCCTTTTCTGGATACAAGCGCCTTCCTGACACGATATGGTTAAGGGCTGCGAATATGTCTTGACGTTGTGCCTTGGAGAGATACAAGACTTCACACAAATGCTCCATCATAGACTGTGCAGTCTCGCGAATAGAATCCCCGGAAATCATGTAGTTCCTAATAGGAAGAGGATCTCTGTGAACACATTCGTTTCCCAACTAGAGTTCTCCTGCCTCTACCTTTTCTCTGAAGATTTGCTTTAATTTGTTGCAATCTTTGGTCGGGTGATGGACGAACCTATGGTAGCGGCAGTACTTGGGGTTTGCCATCTCTTCCTCGGTCGGTGGGCGTCTAATAGGAGGTAGCTTGATCGCGTCATCTTGAATCCACGCTTCCAAGAGTTCTATGACTTCATTCATAGGAAAGGGGAAGTTCGGAACTGTGTCTCCGGCTCCAGCTTTTTGCACAGGAGCCTTGCCCGCTCCCTTTCGAGATTTAAGTCGTGCTGGCAGTCTGCTGCACGCTTGGGTTGTTGTTCTGCTGCTGGAGCTTTCCTCTTTCCTCCTTCGCCTACCACACTCACAGAAGGACCGATGTTATATTGCTTGTTAATGAAACGCCTACTTCCTCGACTCTCATGTGCATCTTCGTTTCGGACAGTTCTGGTTCTTTCCAACAATCTTTCAGGCTGTTGTGGTTGAATTCTTAAGCGGCTTCATGAAGCTCCGAAAATGTTTGAAAGCCCAGATTCTCTAACAAAGCACGGTATATGGGAATCATTCCGTTAATGCATAAATCCACCAGCTGGCGTTCGGTGACAATCGGATCGTGATAATCCAATGCTTGAGTCCTAAATCTCTTAACGAAGTCGTTCGGATGTTCGTTGCTCCGTTAAAAGATTCTTCCCAAGTCTGAAAAGGTGACCTGCTCAGACACGAAGAAATACTTCCTGTAGAAGGAACTGACCATCTCGTTCCAATTGGATACACTGTTAGGTGCGATGTTGTTGTACCAAGTGTATGCTCTTCCGGTAAGTGACTTCGAGAACTCTTTCAGGCGGAGAGCATGATTGTATTCTTGTTCCCCTAAAGACTCCAAAAATCGAGAGACATGTTCACGGGCGTTACCAGTACCATCATAAAGGGAGAATTGAGGAGAAGTGTAGCCTCTTGGAAGGGGAATTCGTTGCACATCTTGAGGGTATGGGGGCTGATGCTGGTGCATGTCCGTTGGATTTCCCTTGCCTTTGGTTTCCGGAGGAATCGCTCCAGTACTCACGCGTAACGAAGTTGGATGGCTGGTCCCTTTCTCTTGGGCGTTCAGGAGCGTCACGAGCTTCTTCATCCATGTGGGCCCGCGCCGTTGGAGTGTCTGCTCCGGGTGTATTGAACACGTTCCTTGTTGGCTCCAGGGGTTGTCGTGACTCTTGTGGCAACCGTTTAGTTAAAGTTTTGAGAAAAGTAAGTACCTCCTTCGAGTTGCAGCCATATCCATCTGGGCTCTAGCAAGAACTTCCTACCTTTCCATCAGATCCACAATGGTAATAGGGGTTGTCCTCCTCTGGTTCCTCCAGCCCCTCGTCCTGACGAAGGAGTAGCAGTTGCCCTGGTAACTGATCGCTGTCGTATGCGTCAAAAATAATTTCACTTTCCTAAAGTATATGATAAGAAAGAGTTCGTTTCCACAGAGAGGCAATTGTAGTTATTACGTAATCAATTTCCTAAAGTAACCACTGGGGGATTTCGATTTTGTAAGCAATAAAAGTAAATCAAAAACAAAGTAAATTGTAGAAAGTAATCAATGAGAGAAAGATATTGGTCAAGGAATTCATCTTCAATCTTAGACATGTGCTTGAATATATGATTAGAATTACAATTTAATCTCCTATATTATCAAAAGCCTAGAGAATCAAGGGAGCAATATAATCTATTAATTTCCTAAGTTTATCAACACATGCATTAGAGTGCGTGTGTGAATTCTACCTAAAGAATAACCTAACGCCTTGCGCTAATTAAGTTCAATTCCTAGGAGCATTAAGTTTCGTAAATAGGCTAATCAATGCAATTGTCATACATTGCGCATAACAATTCGGACAATGGTCAAACTCTACATATGATTACGAGAGTGTATCACTACAAACCCAGATTAAACATATCATGCTACTTGTATTCAGGGTTATCGCTCGATGAAAAACCCTAAAATAGCTATGGACTAGGATGCAAGTTCAATTAATTGGCCACTTAAATAATCAAACATCATAATCCTATCACAATACATCAATCATGTGATTCTTAAAAACAAAGAGAGAATTGAACGATAATCAAGAGAGAAAATAATAATACATAAATCAAACACAAGTTTTAGAAATAGGACTACATCCTTAACCAATAATATAGAATTTAGCTACTCATAGCTATGGAGTTCATCACAAAAATATCAATTGAATAAAAGAAGAAGATGAACAAAAGCAAACCCTAGTAGCGTAAACAAAAGCAGCTCTCTCCCAAAACTCCAAGAATAATATGTGATTCCAAAAGTTGTAGGATTTCTCTTTTATAGCTCATCTTGTTCCAAAATTAGGTCTAGCCTTCAAAGTCCATTAGATGAGAATCCACCAAGCCCATAAGTGAGAGAAACCCATGTAGAAAATATAGCCCAAAAAATGTCGCCGGAAAACTGGTATTATGGCCGGAAATCGGCCGGAGGAGTCGCCGGAAAATAGCTCAGGTGACCAGCAAAGTCCGCACAGTCACCGGTCAATGAGTCAACTCGGTCGGGTTCATCGAGTCGGGCCGAATCATTGAGTCAACTCGGTCGCATCGAGTTAGATGGAGTCGGTTGGAACCGATCGGATGAGTCGAGGTCCGAGTAGCTTTGATTGGGCTTGGCATGAGTTGACACCGCCTGAGCTTGTACTGTGTTGCACCATCATTGTGCAGCACCATATTGAGCCCTCTCTCCTGCAGCTTCACTCTTTTCTGCCAGGCCAATTACCAATCCAGTGCAATCACCTGCATTTACCAATAGTCAGCTACAAGACAAGTGCTCAAATCCAACCAGAGCTGCACCTGCAATAACCACCACTCTCCATGGCAGCACTATCTCCACTCCAGCAACTCCACCAGAACCACCAATTCCATCTCAATCCATACTTCTCATTCAACTCTAGCCATTAGTTCATTCCTTTTCAGAAACAACTGTAACCTGTATAACAACAAGTTCAGCTCAATCCAACTCTTTCCATTTACTTAGTACCAGCTCCTTTTCTACTCCCCGTAACTTGAGTTGCACACCTTAAAAACCACCAACAACATCTCAACCATGTCCTTGAAGCAAAGACTTTTCCTTTTCCGTAACCTCCAAGCCTACAAACTCCCACCGCAACCCTCTCTAGCACCGTAATCTTCTCAACCGGAGCTTATAACACCGGTTCAGTCACCATCAACTCCATTACCGCTTAATTAATCTCCCGGTTTCATCTTACCACCTCGCTTCTGCAACATCACCATAACCTGCAGCTTCGCTGCGACTCCATGTCTTCACATCAAGAACCCATATTTGCACTGCCCATACATTCTTTGCAACTTCACAATGACCATGAATCATTAGTATCGGACACTCAAACATCAATAAATTTCAACCAATAAAGACCAGGAGACCCTCATTGCATCTCATGTTCTTCCTGAAACCTGGTACTCAATTACCACAGACCCCATATCTCATCTTCTCATATTGATTTTCATCTCCAACTAGAATTTCATTGAGCCACAGCACCATACTTGGTCTCAGCTTCACCTGCTATCATCAATGCCAAACCCAACAATTTCGTGCATCAAACTGCAATTGCTCGGACATTCTCAGATTCATCAGTCTTCAACAGCAACACTCTCCCCAATTTAAGTTCAATAAATTTCTCAGACCACCACCGACAACAGCTGTATCTCATTTCTGTAAATCAAATTGAACCCATTCCGCCATTTGCTTCAATTACAGCAGCAACTCATCACAAACTCCATTTCTTGGTAACATCATCAGATTCACCATTCAATCAACCACATAATCACTTCCTTCTTCTCGATCTCAGCAGCATCAACAACATCTTAATCTGCAACTGCAAAAAACCATTCAATCCCAGCTTCATTATTTCTGAACTTCAAGCAAAACCCAATTCTTCAACATATACAGCATCATCTCGAATTCCAATTGTAACCCTAATTTCCATGCTCAATTTCTCGAACAAATCCGTGCCTGAGCTCAACCCGTTCTTCAATTTCATCTCCAATTCAACCTCAACTCTTGCCTCTTAAATTCAAACCCTGGCTACGATTTCTCCAGAACTCCCAAATTCCAACCCAAAACCAAAGACCCTTGAATCAAATGTAAACCCCCGTCAATCTCTTTAAACACCAGCAACATCTGTTTCATTTTTTTTTTCTCGATTTCGATCTGATTTCTCTTTCAGACAAACCCTAATTTCACTGCTTCTCTCTGCTTCAATTTCTCCGTCCATCAAACCCATCTAACAGACCTTCAAAGCAACCACTTCAATCTATCCCAGTCGCCTCCATTTTCTCTCATTTTCAGGTGAAACAATTGATAAAAGAGAAGATAACTTCTCTGACATTTAGGGATGTGTAGGAGTAGAAAAATACACAGGCACCCACTGATGGATACGGGCCACCTGATGGCAGCCCATTAGCTCTCCTTTGAACCTGAGCTAGCAGCCCCTTATCGTCGACTTGACTCCGCATAGCACTCGCCGTCGAACGCTTTCGCCCTCCTAGCTCCTATTGAGTGATTTCTTCTTCTTTTCCTCCATGCGACTCCATCGTACTTGATAACTTAAAAGCAAACATAAGATACGTAATTTACAAGAAAATTCGCAAAGAAAGCATAAACAATAGATAGATATTACGATGTTTTACAACACCTATCAAATTCCCCCACACTTAGACTTTGCTAGTCCTCGAGCAAATCAAACAAAACAAATTATGAAAAATACATACAACTCCGTGTCGTCGAGGCTACGGTCACTTTTAGCATAAATAACAAGCCTTTAAACCACTAGGTGTCCCTAGTGGACGAGTTATAGTCTCGTGAGGGTTTACTAGAGATATACCCACAAAACCTACTTTTCCAACTTAGTAGTTCTCCGTAATGATAGCATCCAACGCGCTAAGAAGACATAAAGATCATGCACACTAGTCATAAGAAGTTAGACACATAAATGAACACAATCTCATTCTTAAAAGTTGAGAGAGAAATAACCATCCCTTCTCGAAAGAAATTCGGGTTCGGAGTGATCGAAAGTCTCGACTCTGCCTCACAAGAAAGGGTTTTATGATATTGCTCTCAATAATAAAATGACTTTTTATGGGTCACACATGTGTCCAGGTAGGAATGAAGAGAGAATCCTGCGACACGTTGAATGGTAGGAAGGCAAAAACCCTCCGAATTGTTTTGAAAACCCACATCTTTTATAATTTTTGAAAACCCATTTTTCTGACGATCTCTACGAAAGGAAATCAACCACTTAAAGAAGGTGGGAATATGCTTACTTACCTCATTATCCGTTCGGCATGCAGCTAGCACCACTCTCACATCATCCATAGAAACGTCTTCGGTCTTCAATCGGTGTCTTCATCTTCGTCTTCGGTCTTCAACTCTTGATGATAACTCTTGAACTTCGTAGAATCTTGACAATATGATTCTTTCCTCTAATTCTTGTTGCTTGAAACTTCATTATAGATATTCCTTCTTTCCATTGGCTTTATTGAAAGAATACAAAACTAAAAACAAACTATACAAACCCAAAATATGATACAGTGAATTTTTCTTGTCTTTTTTTTTCATCATTTTTTTTTTATCATTTTGTTTTTCCTTCTTTTTTTGTTTTGTTTTTTTTTTCAATTTTTTTTTTTTTTTAATTTAGTTGAGACAAGAAAAAATAAAACAAATACAAAATGAAAACAAAACAAAACAAAATAATAAAACTAATAATGAACCTAACAAAATTTTCTCTTGTCTTTTTTTTCCTTTTTTTTTTCATTCATTTTTTAGACTATGTTGTTATACTATTTCCAAAGACTTATACAAAACTATTGGTTGGCAACCTAGCAACAATCTGGGCTCCAACACCTTTTTGAATAGCAATGCCTAGTCTATGAAAAATAAAACTACCAAAACCACTACTAGCGTCGTTATTAACCAAACAATTTTTCAGACGCTTGAAAAAACACAAAGTATCTTCACCAAGTTCCCCTAGGGTAGAGAAAGCTAATACACCCAAACCATGACCATGTGAAACACACTTGTCCAAGTATTTAGTGTGTTTACGTGAAACCGCACTAGATATAGCCTTTCCAGGGACAAAAGAGCGAACACCATCACCAGTGAAGGGCGAGACACATGTGACATCCATACAAACATCTTGTCCATTCTCCCAATTGAGCACAAGAATATCAGCAGGTTTCAAATCTTTGTTCTCATCCGTCAGAAAACCAAGGGAAGCTTCTTTACGAGCAGGCACACCAGCTTTGTAACAAATATCCGCGACTACATCACGAACTAGATCATGTCGGAACTTAGGTCCTATGTCCTTAGCACAGTGAAGAGCATGATCCCCAAAAATGTTCATAGATCTGTTACAACTTGGGCATAAACTATTCTCAACAAACAGTGGGATGCCAAGACGATAACAAAGCACGGCCCTGAACTGTCTAGGTCCAATGCACTGGTTGAGCCCACTAATGGGTACACCCTAATAAGTAGTCTTGAGCTTGCTTAACACGATTGCACCGCTGAGAATGGAATCTCTTACAGACATAGAAAATTGGATGGGGGATTTGCTTCTTAACCGCATCAAAATAGGTATTTTTCGCCAATAAGTAGTCTTGAGCATGCTTAACACGATTTTGCCACGAATGGAATCTCTTACGGACATAGAAAATTGGTCCAGGATTTGCTTCATTTTTTTTTTTTTTTTTTTTTTTTTTTTTTTTTTTTTTTTAAGACAAGAGAAAAATAAAATACAAATAAGATAAAATAAAAACGTAAGTACAAAGGCCATGGTGTAAGTACTTTACCGCTTGATTCTTCACAACTTGTATGTCTTGATATCATAAACTTCTCGAACTCTCATCTTGATAATCTTCGCTCTTGTACAATAGTCTTCAACTTGTAAAAATTTCGCTCCTTTTCGTATTGTTGCTATACTTGAATCGAAATCTGCTCATTTCTCGTGTTGTTGCTTGTAAACCTTGAACGTCTTCAACTTTCCTTCAAATTTGTGATGCTCCTCTTGTTGATGATGATGGTGTTTCTATGGACTGTTGGTGTAGAGAGAGATAAGGTGGATGGTGCTAATCGAACAAGATTACAAGTGGTATGTAAGTTAGCAATTCGATGTCACCATCATGATTGACAAAATAGCACTCAAGAGATCAAAATAGTGCTTCTATGGTGGGAGGTTGGGCAGCTCACCATTCTCGCAGGAATTTACGTACGGTGACACACACTCTAAAAGCACAAATTTAGGCAGTACAAAGAATTGAAGGTCGGTGCCTCACATTATGTAACATGGGTAGTCTCCACTATAGCGGATCACTACTCTAATACCGAATTCAGTCTGCACCTTATTTGCCACTGGCATGGTTAAATCCAAATTTAACTCTCATACAAGTAAGAAACCCGATCATGTTCTCTGTCATCTCTAAGTTCAGTCACTCTTATGAGATTCTCGATGTAATCTTAGAGACATGTATACTATGTGACTCTAAACTAACTACAAGTTGGAGTTTTTATTCACTATTTTACACAAAAGTTGAAAAAATTTGAAAAATTTACAATGCAAACCACTCCCCCACACTTAAACTTTACATTGTCCTCAATGTAATTGAATCGATCCAAAGAAAGTCAAGGTGGGAAATCATAACCGAAAAGTGACAAAAAATCGAAAAAAATAAAAACATGACAAGAAAAGAAAATAAAAGATAAGAGATACAAAACCTATGGGTTGCCTCCCATTTAGCCCCGGAGCATTGCATAAGCCAAAGGCATCCTTCTATAAGCAAAAGTACCGAAAGGACAAGTGAAAGTGGTTTTCTATTGGTCCTCTGGTGCTATCACAATCGATTATAACTTTGAATAGCCATCAAGGAAGCAATAGTAAGAATGTCCACTAAACGTTCAAGCATTTGATCAATAAATGGTAATGGAAAGTGATCTTTTCTAGTAGTGGCATTCAATTTTCTATAATCAATACAAACCCTCCAACCGGTTTGCACACGAGTTGGGACAAGTTCATTCTTATCATTTTCCACCACCGTCACACCTGATTTCTTTGGTACTACTTGTACCGGGCTTACCCACTTGCTATCGGATATGGGGTAGATAACACCCCATCCAAAAGCTTGAGTATCTCCTTTTTCACAACTTCCATCAAGGGAGGATTCAACCGACGTTGCGCTTCCCTTGTAGGCTTTGCATCGTCCTCCACACGGATCTTGTGCATACAAACCATAGGCTTATACCCTTGATATCGGCGATTGTCCATCCTATGGCCGTCTTGTATGTCCTTAGCACCCTTAGAAGTTTTTGCTCCTGTAATTCATTAAGCTCGTTAGAAATAATCACGGGTAACTCCTCATTATCACCCAAGTACAAGTACTTTAAGTGACTTGGAAGAGGTTTCAATTCTAAACTTGGAGATTTAACAATAGATGGCACAAGTTTTTCATTATTGCAAGGTAAAGAAGCATATGAAATATTCTTAATTGTTGATTTTTAAGGTAATGAGTCAAGAGAACCAATGGTTTCTTTAATCTCATCACTATACTCCAAACCATTATCAATGGGTGTAGTGAGCACGGTTTCCAAAGTATCAACACCATTCAACTCAAACATTTGTTGTGCCAATGTGTCCATCACATCAATGGAGAAACAAGAGTGGACATCACCAGGATATCTCATCGTCTCAAAAAATGTTGAAACGTATTATTTCTCCATCAAACTCCATAGTTAGCGTTCCCTTATCCACATCAATTATGGTTTTCACCGTTTTCATGAAGGGAGGCCCAAGTAGCAATGGAAGAGACGAGTCCGGTGAACCTTCATCCATCTCTAACACGCAAAAGTCGGTGGAAATACAAGTTGATTAACCCGCACAAGAACATCCTCAACAATACCCATTGGGTAGACATTAGAACGATCGGCTAATTGCAACACAATTCCAGACTTTTAAGAGGACCAAGATCATTACCCGAACTATAATATTATTGGTTCTGGTTCTAATTTACTGGTTCTGGTTCTAACTTAGCAACAGAATACAGACGTTGCTAATTTTTTGCAATAGCAAAAAAAAAAGGTCAAGTCTTCATTGACCTGGTCAAAATCCATTCCCCCCACATTTACCCCCATAGCTTACCCGGTTCCCCATATTCAAGCATTCCACAGATATACAAACCATGACACATTCATTCACTTTCATTTCCACATTAACCATTATGAAAAAAGAATTCTTCAATTGAAGTTAACAACAAGTATGAGTTTTTGATACAAACTATGTCATTCATTTAATGAACATAATACACAGAAACATACTTAATTCCTAAGTTCAGTTTGTAGAAAGTTCTGAAATTCCTAAGTTCTGACATGGTATGAGTAAATACCAGATCCATACAGAGATAACAACTTTAGATCTTGAATGTAATACTTGGTTAAGTGCAAATCTGCAAGGATTAGGGAACAAACAAGTGGTTAGGTTGTTAACTTAAACTCGTATATTCTACAATTCAAGGTCAAAATTGTTTGCACTAGTACTACAAGAAATGTTAAAGAACATAAGGACAATCTTGCAGATGAGTGAGATCACTTAAATATGATCTATCCTGGTCGGGCTTGTACACAAAGTAGATGCAAAAACACAGGTGAGAAATAAACCTTTCCACTCGTAATCGACCACTTGATATCTATAAGATCAGTGAGCGGTAAGTAATGTAGCTGGCCAAGCTAATGTCGCCAAAACGTGCTCAACACAGTCATCGTAGCACCTTGTTTCATCAACTTGAACGCAATTCCTATAACATAACAAAAGCAACATAAATGCCGGTTGCACCTTCACAGCGTAAATGTATTTTACCTTAAAGCAGTCTAAGAACAAAAGCAAAGACTAAGTGTTTTAACTTAATTGGAAATGTTTTGTGACAGAGTATTCAGATATTAATATGGTTTGAAAATAGACAAGTATATATGACTTACCCAAGTCACCAATAAATAGACATCACAAAGATCTCACATTTTGATCTTTATCTTGGATGAAACAAGAGGAGTATCAAGAAACATCACCCAAAAAGTAATAATACCAAGACAATGATCAAACCATGCATCAAGATGGTACCCAATGTTGAAACTAAACACCTAATATTAATCTTAACAAAAAAACAATCTTAGTTGTTTCCATTTGAACAAGTAAATTACCAGTAAAGACGATATACAGATCATGCTCCCGAGTTCACCAAAGCCAAGTCCCTACATAAAATTGCACCCGTATTTCATACATGCGGTATTAAAGGGAACGAACTCGATAACAATTTGAAACCATAGTCTTCAAGCACTTGATAAAAAGAAAAGCCACTTTGAAATGACGCAGAGCGTATTTAGGACCTCAAAGCATCTTCGCATTGAACTAAATTTTCCCCTTAACTATGCCCTACAAGAAAACCAAGGTAAGTGTTTGATTACTTAAACGATTTTTTAAAAGAAAGTTGCTTTTATATAACAATGCTTTTAGCATGACATTGAGTTGACAAATAATCAAGTAACCCAACTGGTAACTTCGCGTGTAAGTTATTAATGAATACTAATTTGGAAAGGTCGGGATGATAAAGAATGGCCAAAGATGTTATTGTTGATAGTAGGTTATTCAAAGCAACTTAATTCTCATGCACTTAAATACGATAATGAGATCCACAAAGAGAAAACTTAAGAAAATATGGATTACAAGGGAACATTGACCATGATTCGTATCGAATTGGTACAACAAAGTGAAGCAAAGGAAGTATGCACTTTTCTTTATGGACTACAGACAATGCCCCGATAACTAACATGGGTGCCCTCCTGGATAAAATGACTGAGGCATCCGTTGATCCCTGCATACCCAAAACAAAAAAAGAAACAAAAAGAGTAGTCAACATTCCATTCAGCCAAATAATCCTGCAAAGCGGAAAGAGAGAAGAATCTGCTTCTAATACTTGGAAGTGGTGTTATAGTTAAACATGGTACAAGCTTTCTACTGTGGAGGTGATTCTATTATGACAATGGCATGGTTCTAGTTATGTTAAGGAGTTGAATATCGTGATCGTCAGGTGCAGGGAGTACGGTGGTGGTAGTAACGGGTTATTGGGTCCGTAATCTACCAAGTTTGATCTCGGATCTCGTTAGCTAATCCCCGACAAATGACAAGCACCATAGCTTCAAATAACAAATAATAAATATTGCAGAGAAGGGTGTTATCTACATAACAACAAAACCCAAAGTAAGGCATACCTCAAACATCGTGTTCATACTTTCCATCCATCTCAAGTTTTAGTACATACAGCCAAGAGATCGCCCAAAGATGCGAATCTGCGGTTTAAGAGAACTTTTTCGTAATGCTTGATGCAAGAAATGCAACATCATACCATGTAACCATAAATTAAGTCGTGAATTGTTCGCCGCTTATCAAAGCGTAGAATGCGAGACCAACTTCAAGACCATATCGGGGCAAACCATGGGCATGAGCTGCTGCCACTTACCAAATCAACAGTAGAGTAAACATCCGGGTTATAAGGGTTCCAAATTAAGTGTGCACCAAAATATCAAAGTTTAGAGACCCTACATTTATTTTAGATTTAGAAAGCCCGTGAACACGTTGTGTAATGTTCCCCATATTTCATTATGGCTTAGATCCCTACACACATTCAAATACAAAGTTCAAGACCATAAATTTGATATTCTTAGAGAGATTCAAATACATGTAACTCGCGTAGTCCACAATCAAGAAGAACAAAATGACCCAATGACTCCCTTGCCACACACCTGTCTTGGAAATACCCCAGGACAATAGCCAACAAATTTATGACATGCTTAGGCTCTCTTTTCTCCCACCGACATGGTTGGCTATACTTAGCCATACCAATTGTATTAGAAATTAAGTTGGGAAATGAATGTGAAGTTAAGGTGGTAGCCGTGGAACTATCGCTCCCCAAGCCATGATTAAGCCCAAGCAATATAGCCTATTGAGATTAACATGAATTGATGGATATGCTACCGTACTAATGGTCACATAGCTAAAAAGAAAAACTTAACAGTCATCGTTGCATCGGCCTGGATTTCTTCATCACAGTCTCCATACTATGCATATATAAGCGATTCAACACGATTTTGGTATAACATCAAAGCTTAAATTTTCATATGTCTGCATCTGCATAAATGATTCATAATGATTCAGTGACTAATATGAGCTAAGATACATCAAAGCAATAAAACAATAAATAATCAACACAAATCAAATGATTCATCCTTGTTCAACTAACAAAATCAGATCATGTCGAAATAAATATAAAATTAAGAAACCAAAGTCAAAATGAGATACTTAAGGGAACTAGTACATTGGCAGGATATCCAATCACATCTTTGAAGTATTTCTCAAGAAGGGAACAATTTTATTTTAAGTAAAATCCGCATCTCATTTCAAATTCCTGCAATTTATACCATCCCCAACTCTAAAAACCACAGTTATCATAAGTAATGTCAGCCAAATATGCTATGTAGTCAACAAAATCAAAATCAAAACAGAAAAGAGATTGAGCCTCTATTTCATTTTTCACCTTGCCATTCTTTATGCAGGATAACCTTACAGCGTGGGATTCTCTCATTCTCTTTGGGGAGAATAACCCTCACCCTAAATATTAGAGTACAATGAGACATTAACATCTGGAAAATCATTAATGCTTCAAAAATATCTAGAAAATCATTAATCAAAAACTTTAAAAAAACAACCTAGTTCGAAATCAATATTATGCCCATTCATTTGTATTTCCTTTGAATTGATCTAGAACTATACCATGTCGTGAATCTGTAGAAGCGGAAGAAAGCATGATTGTTCTTTGAGGTTGAGAGAGGCAAATCTGCAGAGAGATTTGAAATTTCAATCAACTTCTCTTCCCGATAGGAGATCCGAAATTTGAAACCTGAAATCCCTTATCTTCTCGAAAGTGGGTCAGGCAAATTCAAGTATTAAACAAAAAGGTGTTAAATTCAAGCAAATAACCACGCGACTCCGTGGGAACTGAATTCAATCAACCAAAAGCAAAACAAAAACAAAAACAAATCATATATCAACAAAATTGAACTACACAGCAGAATCAAACACAAGTGTTAAACAAAAATTGAGGTTACTTATGTGAATACTCCGGACTGGGATCAGCACAGGGCACAAAATCTTTGTTCTGTGGAGCCTTCCATAGCTTGTCAATATCCCCATTCCGATTTGTAGCATTCAGCTGTCAAATACATGAACTGTCGATATCCCATGATGCCCGATTTCATGTTGTCTGCACATAGAAAAATCGATTCAATCTCGATCAATAAGATAAAGTAATGATTAAGATAAAAATGAGGGGGTTTTTTGAAATCAAAAATGAAAAAAAATGAAATCTCAAAATAAAAACCTAGAAAAAGGATAGAAATGAGAGATTCAAAGAAGGATTCTTACCGATGGGAGATTGTAAGCAGTAGGATCAGAGAAGACGGGAACTTTAGAATATAGAAAAATATGAAGATGAACAGAAAGAAGAGTTGCAATTGAAATCACAAAGATTGTACATGATATCACTGCTCTTATCAAACTCATACTCTTCTTATTATTCTTTCTCTTCAACATCTCTTTTCTTCAATCTGATCTAATCTATGAAACCCTAAAACTGAAATAGAAATAAGAAATCGAAAACCTTAAATCGAAAAAAAAAACAAAAACAGATTCACAACTGAAATCGAAATACTGAAATCAAAGATTAAACCCTAAAATCTATAAACTTAAATGTAACCCTAGGATTCGATAAACTTAAAATCGATAACCTGGAAGAATAGAATAAGATGAAACCCTATATACATGTCTGTTGGTTTTAGTGCTGAAAGAGAGATGACGTTCTTCACGATGAAAGAGCTCAGAGATTGAGAAGAGAGGAAAGTTTTGCAGGAGGTGACGGAGATGGAGATAGGAGAGGAGAGGAGAAGAAAGAGTGTGGCGGAGATAAAATGAGAAGAAGTTGCTCGTAAGGCAAGATATAGGTTAGATTGGTCCGAAGGGTGGAAAAAGAAGAGGAAGGCTTGACCGAAGTTTGACTTGGGCGTAATTATCATACCTAGTGTTCCCGACCACACACGCGCTTCACACGCTTGAACCCGCGAGTAGTTGCTATTCGCAACCTTGGTCGCGCGGTTGCTGAATCTCATGAATATATATTTACTGCGAGTGCGAAAAATTAGCAACGCGGAATTAGCAACAGAATTTCGCAACCAGCACTAGTGCCGTTGCGAAACTGGATTACAAATCCCTTAAAATGGTGTAGTGACCCATTGGGTAGACATTAGAACGATCGGCTAATTGCAACACAATTCCAGACTTTTTAAGAGGACCAAGATCAAGTGAATTATACATAGACGCAGTGCATAACATTAACGATGCACCTAAGTCCAACATAGCTTTATTAAATGTGGTGTTACCAATTGTGACTGGAATGTCAAAGCTACCGGGATCCTTGCACTTAAGTGGGAGCTTGTGTTGTAAGATTGCCGAAGCATTCTCCCCCACACTAAGCACTTCATTACCTTTGAGCCTTTGCTTATTGGTACACAAGTCCTTCAACACCTTTGCATACTTTGGAACTTGCTTGATTGCATCTATGAGTGGTATGTTCACATAGATCTTCTTGAGAA